>JAUCNO010002544.1:0-11591 GCA_032353835.1 Enteromius viviparus
CGATTTTTTTTATAATTATTATTAATCTAGACCTACGTGAAAATCTGCATCCATTGTACGATGTTTTTTTTTTTTCTTGGAAGGGCAACGTGAGTCGAAAAGGGCATATGGGCAGTTGCCAGGGCAACCTGAGCAACCCCCCTGTGCACGTCGCTGTATATATATATACATACAGTGTGACGAATCAGCAGAGTCGGTTGGATCCATTTGCAGGCTTTATTACAAACGTAGTCAAACAGGCGTGGGTCGAAGTCACAGGCAATCAGTAACAAACAGGGTAATCCAAAAACACAACGATAGTCCAGGCAGAAGGTCTGGGCAGGCAGCGAAATATCAAAGTCCAATAATCAGTCCAAACAAACACGGAGAAATCAATAGGGAAATCAAAACTTTGCATCAAACAAGTGTCCAACTTCTGCTTAAATATGCCACTGATTGGAATTTTGAATGGACCCATGTACCTTGGGTTAAGCTTGGGAGGTGGAGGCACAGGTCCCGGGAGAACCGGCAAACCCACTGGCCGGGCTCATAGGGGGGACTGGGTCGACGGTGCCGGTTGGCTTGTTGGGTCAGGCGGGCGGGTGGTCCTTTGCTGGTGGTTCATCCGTTCAGCTTGACCGTTGGCTTCAGGGTGGTAGCCGGACGTCAGACTCACGTTGATCCCCAAGTGTGAGCAGAATGCCTTCCAGAACCCGAGACGTGAACTGGGGACCGCGGTCCGACACAGTGTCCTCCGGTAGGCCATAATAACGGAAGACATGCTCCATGAGCGCTTGGGCGGTCTCCCAGGCGGTGGGCAACTTGGGCAGAAGGATGAGGCAGCAAGCCTTAGAGAAACGGTGAATGACTGTCAGTATAACGGTGAAGTGGTTGGAGGGTGGCATGTCTGTTATAAAGTCTATGGCCAGATGAGAGCAGGGTCTTTGAGGTAACGGTAAAGGACAGAGCAGGCCTGCCCACGTTGTCGTGACGACTTGGAGATCTGACAGGTCGTGCATGCTTGAACGAAGGTCGTGAAGTTGGCGACTAGGGTGGGCCACCAGAAGTGGTTGGAGACAAGTTCCGATGTGGCTAGGATGCCTGGGTGACCGGCACTCGGGTTTTCATGCACCCGGTGAAGTACACGGTGGCGGAGGGGCTTGGGCACGAATGTTCTGGCCGGGGGACAGTCCGCAGGAGTGGGTTCGGTCCCTTGCAGGTCAGCGATCTCTCTCATGATGTCCCACTGCACAGGTGCCACGATGAGTGAGGCACAGGTGCCACGATGAGTGAGGCAGGATGGTTTCAGTCTGAGGTTGGGGCCAGTTAGTTACTGCGGAGACCTTGTGCTCGTCCATGGCTACGCCTTCAGAGCTGATGATATAGCCCAGGAACGAGATTTTGGTGAGGTGGAATTCACATTTGGACATCTTGGTGTAGAGCTGGTGTTTAATTAGTTGCTGTAGAACCTCTCTCATGGCTGGGGTAGTCTTTGGAGTATATCAGAATATCGTCGATGTAGACAATGATGTATTTGTTGAGCGTCTCCCTGAAGATCTCGTTAACCAGAGCGTGAAATACAGCTGGATTGTTGGACAGGCCAAAGGGCATAACCAGATACTCGTAGTGCCTGTTAGTAGTAGAGAAGGCAGTCTTCCACTCGTCGCCCTCCCTGATGCGAACGAGGCTGTAAGCGCTGAGGAGGTCGAGCTTGGTAAAGTACTGGGCTGATCTGAGTTGTTTCTTGAGCGGCGGGTACAAGGGGCAGCGGGTACCGGTACTTGACGGTGATTTTGTTCAGTGACCGGTAGTCGATGCAGGGTCGAAGGCCGCCGTCCTTTTTCTTCACAAAGAAGAAGCCCGCTGAAGCTGGTGAGGTGGAGGGTCGAATGAAGCACTTGGCCAGTTCCTCCCAGCTGTGTCATGCTGGCCGACTCTGGCTGAGAAAGAGGGAAGATCCTGCCTGGTCTGACTGAATGCAATCCGGAGATCATGGTAGGCTGGAGGCAGGCTCGCAAGGTCGATATCCTTGGAGGTGGAGCTGGAGGATGGACGAGCTTGACGAGTGGCTCGATGGAGGCAGTGCAAATGACAGAACTGGGACCACTGTGTGATCTGACGGGAGTGCCAGCAGATGGTGGGGTTGTGCAGCTTCAGCCAGGGTAGTCCTACTATCAGAGGTTGCTCGGGTGAGTGGATAACGTGAAATGAAATCTCTTCGGAGTGCAGTGAGCTGGTGCAGAGGGTGAGTGTGGCCGTCTGGTTAGTTATACGTCCTGTGCCTAGGGGCCGGCCATCGAGGGCTACCATGGCGGTGGGGGAACATGGAAGAAGAGGAAGATTGTGTTTAGAGAGAAAGTCCTCGTCAATGAAGTTGCTGGCAGCACCTGAATCCACCAGGGCTCCGGCCATGATCTCACAGTCATTAATCATCAGAAGAACATCAACTTTCATAGCTGGACTGAAAGAGACTGCACTCACCCGGTAGACTCGAGGTAATGGTGGTCGTGTAGGACAGGTGGCGCCGAGATGACCACACAGCCCGCAGTAGAGGCACAGGTTGTTCTGCAGCCAGTGATCGCGCTCCTCTCTGGAGATATGTGTTAAGCCGATTTGCATGGGTCTGCCAGAGGTTGACTAGGCCGGGGCAGAGCCTGTGTGGGAGTGAGGCAACGCGGCTTGCGTGATCACAGAATATGATCGGTTTTAATGGCCAATTCCATGTATTTAGCAAGAGTTTTATCCTGGTCCCAGCTAGCCAGTTCTGTCAGAAGATCCTCTTGCAACCCGCGATGGTAGATGGTGAGTAGTGGGTCTGAATCCCAGCACGTATGTGCAGCCAGCGTGCGAAAAGTCAAAGTGTAATCAGCCGCTGATGAGGAGCCCTGTTTCAATATCATAATTTCATCCTTGGCTTCCCTGCCGTCCACGGAGTGATCGAATACCTCCCGGAACCCTCTGAGAAAGCTACGATAGGGTGGAAACGTCATATGGCGGCCTTTCCAAACCGCCATCACCAAGTAGAGCGTTCTTCCGGTGAGAAGTGAACAGATCAGGGAGACTCTACTTTCATCAGTGGTAAAACAATGCAGCTGCTGCATCATATAAATACCACACCTTAGCAGAAAACCATCACACTTGCCTGCGGCTTGAGTCAAGGCCGCGGTAGCGGTGGTGAGGGCCTGCATAGATCGGACTAGCTCATCTGTGAGCCCCGTGAGCTTCTCCAGCTGAGCCTGATGGGTGGATAGCATGGAAGCTTGACGGCCTATCTCTCCCATCATGTGGTATAAAGCCGCTGGATCCAGTGGCGGCAAAGTTTTCTGTGACGAATCAGCAGAGTCGGTTGGATCCATTTGCAGGCATTATTACAAACATAGTCAAACAGGTGTGGGTCAAAATTACAGGCAATCAGTTAATCCAACAAACAGGTTAATCCAAAAACACAACGATAGTCCAGTAATCAGTCTAAACAAACACGGAGAAATCAATAGGGAAAACGCTCGGGATTGACTGCGGGGCAAATCAAAACTTCGCATCGAACAAGCGTCCAACTTCCGCTTAAATAGGCCACTGAATGGCGGGAGATCGGTGCGGAAGCGGGCAAGGTACGTGGGGCAAAAGGGGTCGGGTAGGAACCTTAGAACTCCGGTGATGGTTCCCGCTGCTGACTTCCGAAGAGAGCCACAGAGGCGCGGCTTGTGACATACAGTGTCTATTGTTCAGCTGAAAGAAATATTTTAAAGAATTAATAATTTCTGAAGGATCATACGTGATACCTAAGACTGGAGTACTGATGCTGAAAACTCAGCTTTGATCACAGATATATAAATATATCAATACAAACACTTGACAAAAAAATTATGTGTAATATTATTTGACTATATTACTGTTTTTATTCATCAAATAAAAATACATCCTTGGTCAACATAAAGAGACTTTGTTAACACTTCATTTTAAAGTTTCTGTGTTACACGTTACATATATTAATTGTTATTATAATAGCAATACATAATTAAATAAGCCAAACCCTTATCCTTACCATAAGTACATATATTTAATTAATATTACTCTGTACTTAAATGCATAATTACACTGTAACAAGGACACCTTATAATAATGTGTAATTGAGACTTTTATTATTATTACTATTATTTTTAATTTCCCTTTTCTAATGAAAGTAAATGGTGACTACTGTCAAAAAAGGACAGCATGAAAGTAATATGAAAAGGGCTGATCAGTCTGTTAACTAATCTTCTAAGAATGTGAATCACACATGATTTGAGCAAGAGGAGGGTCATTAAATGATGACGGAAATGTTCTTATGCACTATGCCTTATCTGATCCACAAAGGTCTGTGTGCCCTCAGTTTATAACTTGAGGAACAGCAGCGGTTAAACTGTGGCTGCTCAGAGGAGTCATATGCCAGAAGCTGGTAATTTGTGGCTGTCCATGACGTTGATCAAGCTACAGTATGTCTATGTCTCCACGTCTCACTGTCCCAAAAACTCGGGCACCTCGAAAACATTCCACATCCTCTGAAACATCCAGGGCTTGAACTGCCTTCTCTCTCTCTCTCTCTCTCTCTCCAGTGCAGTGTGTCTCAGCTGCTCTGGCTGTGATGTCTGGTTTTTGCTGTGGGAGGTGAGTGAGGTCTGTCCTCTGCGGGGTAGGTAACCATAGCTGTCCGTCCCATCAGAGAACAAGACTGACAGCGTGGGTCTGATCTAAAGCTTTGGAGGCCTCCAATCCGGATGGCTCAAATCTTCCGGAACCACAGAGGAATCTCTAGCTAATTATGGCTGAGGAAACTGATACAAGGAGACCACTGTATAATAATGCATACTGTACACACATATGCTTGAGGGCTCACCACACACACACACACACTCCTTCCATTACAGCAGTTTTCATGATCCATTGTTTATTATATTGTTTATTTATTGAAATAAAATACAAATGTAGAAGTTATAAAATAAGATAATAAAGCAATATTGGGAGATAAACAAGACAAATTAAACAAGAAGGATTTAGTACAGATGGGAAATATGACTTAATATAGCAACAATTGCTATAAGCCTTTGGGAAGTCCCTTATGTTCACCAAAGCTGCATTTATTTGATTGTCATTTCTTTTCTATTTTAATATATGTGACCCAGCACAAAGGCAGTCATAAACAGCACATATATATTTGTAGCACTAGACAAACAAAATGATTGATTTCTCTTTTATGCCAAAAATCATTAGGATATTAAGTTAAAGATCATGTTCCATGAAGATGTCATCATAAATATATCACATTTTAATCTTCTGATTATTAAGATGCATTACTAAGTACTCCATTTTAATAACTTAAAATGTGATTTTCCCAATATTCACTCTATGTATAAACCTTTATAACCCTTATGACTGGTTTGTGGTCCAGGGTCACATATTTCAGCATGCAGTTTACTTCTATGCTGGCAAAAGTGAATTTTTCAACAGTCTTCAGTGTCACATGATCCTTGTTGAAGAAAGTCTTGTGATTAGGATGAATGCATTTGATCAATAAAAACAGTAATATTTTGGTTGCGATTAATCATTTGACAGCACTAATATATATATATATATATATAGGGCTTGGTATCGTTCAAAACATTTTGATAACCATAGCGATACCTTGAGTTCGATACCGGTTTGAATACCTTTTCTGATACCAATTTTATGAAATCAGTTTTTCAACTTGTTGACATACAGACTCAAAACCTAATGTCCACAGCCAATGCATGGAAAAAAAAGAAATATATCGAACACAATGAATCAGTGCAAATTAGTTTTAATAAAGTTCAGACAGTTTTCAGTTGCCACCTTTTCACTAGTGCATTAGTATTTATTCCTACAAGCCTCATAATTTTTTCCCCTATGAAAATATTGTGTGTTTAATTTTTTTAAGGCATAAAACATTTGTCTTTTAATTAATGGAGATTTCATTTTATTGCTGGTAAATAAAGGGGATTTTATATTACAGTTTAAAACACTGAAGAAATACTGAACAATAGTAATATATTTCTGCTGCCATGTCCAAAGTGAACTTTTATTTTGACGGCTTGCCATGAATAGCTTTACAGTTCTGTGTGTACATCTTATGACGGTAGATTTACTCAAATGCTCTTGAAGTAAGCCTCGGATCAGTTCTGGGGATGTTATTCATGTAGTTTACTGTTTTTTTGTCCTCATTTAGTGAGACGCAAGACGTTAATATCACCGGAAGCGTCACGCGCAGATCAGTATGCTAGTAAACAAAACCACTCTGCACCATACATTAACACAGAGACACGCAGAATTCATCTTTTTTGTGGTTAAATATTGACAAATACTATTGAAACCGGGAGTGTGCTATATATATCACTTTCCAGTTTACTAAGCAATAAAGACAGAACTATCCCTCTCTTCTTTTTTTGTAAAGTCTTTGCACTAGTTCTCACCTGACACAAATTCTGAGACTACTCTTGCTGCTGCACTCATGACTTCATTTACATTCCTATTGATGGCGATGACAGATGCTTTCTTACCAAACCCACATATACAAGACTGTGGCAACAGTGTCTCCTGAGCAGGTAACAAAAGACACAAACCAAAAGAGCAGTGTTGTCTGCCACAAACACACATTCAATAACAGTTTTATTGCACACAGAGCTGAAGTACACTCCCACTCATTCACAGTACTACTTTCTCTCTCAGACACACACATACACATCTACTGTTCAACTAAGATCATTAGAAATAGCAAACAGACCATCTTCACATACAACTTTAACTACTTTTAAAGTGAATACAATTTTTATTTTATAAATATTTCCATCTGATATAATTTAATCAGTTGTAATCTGTTTAAAGGCCATATGACTTTGTGTATGGAAAAGAGCAGCATGAACATTCTGCAAAACATCTCCATTTGGGGGGGAACTATAACACACTCTAACACACTCCACATATCGTAAATGAGAGAGACAGAAAAAGATGTAAAGAGAGAATGAGAGGGAAATTGCATCAATAGCCGTTAAGCTTGGCCTGCAAACAGGTTCACTCTCATTTGCATGTTTGGGGCAGCAGGAAGTTCAGACTCATACTTTGATTGACATCTGCTCTGAGTGTGTGTGCTTCTGTCTCTGTGTGAGTGTGTAGTTCAGAGTTCATATTTTGACTATGAGTGTATGTGTGCGTGTGTGTGAATACTGATGGAGAGAACTCAAGGTTTGATTGACAGATTTTTTGGGTTGTCCTTAGCAGCAACAGGAGCACCAGCTGTGTAACCCCATGGACCTGGTGAAGACCTGCATCCAGAACCAAAGGTCCAGCGGGTCCATTGAAGGTCAGCGCAGGTAAACAAGCTTTGAGCTTGCTGTGTTATGAAAGCTTCTATATATGGCTTCTAGAGGTAGCCGGTGTAGGAGAGTAACTCATTTTATGAGTTATATAACTGATTAATTACATTTTGGCTACAATGTGTACAGTGTTGGAAATTCTGTGTGAATATATTTTAAAATGTAATTTATTCCTGTGATCATCATTACTCCAGTCTTCAGTGTCACATGATCCTTTCAGAAATCATTCTGATATGCTGATGTTTTATTATCAGCGTTGGAAACAGTTGAGCTGCTTAACAGTTTTTTTAGGTTTTCTTTGATCATTAAAATATTAAAAAAGAGAAGCATTTATTTAAAATGTATAATAATGTTCAGATCTACAGTTACAGTAGTTTACTGTTTCACTACTGTTCAAAAGTTTGGGATCAGAACATTTTTATTCTTTTTTCTTTAATAGAAATAAATACTTTTATTAACAAAGGATCTACTAAACAAACAAAAAAGTCATAGATTTACATTTTAGAAATGTTTTATATTTGTTAAAAAAAAATCTTTTTTACTTGTTATTCATCAAAAAATCTTGAGGATAAAAAAAACACAGGTCTAATAAAATATATTTGGCTGCACAACTGTTTCCAACATTGACAATTCTAGTAATAAATCATCATATCAGAATGAGTTCTGAAAGGATCCTGTGACACTGAAGACTGGAGAAATAATGCTTTGTATCACAGGAATAAATTACATTTTAAAATATATTCACACAGAAACACAGACAACAGTCATTTTAAATTGAAATAATATTTCACAATATTACAGTTTTTCTGCATTTTTTTATCTAATAACTGCAGCCTTAAGGAGCAGAAGAAACATCTTTAAAAAACATTAAATATCTTACTGACCAAATTTTTTGACCGGTAGTGTATACTAGAGACGCACGGTTGAATCCACCGCTTCAAACACACCTATTTTTTCTCTGATAACCGCACCCGACCGTTACTTTACTATCATTATAATTGCTAGTTTTGTATGATGATATGATGAATGGATGGTTCATTTTTAACACTTCAGAATTTCACAGAATTTGTATTTTATTTCTATTTATTTTTTCCTGGTCAGAGTCAGTGAGTTGATCATAGTCAATGTTTGATTTTAATTTAGCCTTATCAAATCATCACGACTTGCCTAAAATAGAATAAAATATATAGATATAAAGCAGTTCAAGCACATCACAATGTTAGTTTAAACGTTTAACCTACGGTATGAATGTGAGCTAGCTGCATAAGCTGAACTCGGAGGCGCCAGTGTCATCACATGCATATAAATATATCGATAGAAAGCTTTAAATTACCACTTCAAAACGAAATTAATTCATTAACTTGCACAATTGAACAAACTGAACAAATTAATTGTTATAGTTTTCTACCTCATGAAAGTGTGCATAGCATGATTTGATGTTTCTATGTGGCATAACAGTTTACAGGAATAAGGGTCACAGGTTAAGTTACTGTGTCTGTCTGTATGCCTGATTAAAAAATGCGTTTAATAATGCAAAATGATAATCAGTTACATTATACTTTTAATTGCACTACTTATTACATTTTAAATAGGGTAACACATATAATCTAAAACCTATTACATTTCAAAAGCTTTCTAACACTGAAGTTAACATAAGATCTTTCAACAGATTTTTTTTAGATTTGTTACAATCAGCTATAATGTTGCTTTTACTGTCTGTTATTACTGTCACTATCAGCTATGTTGCTGTCAGTGCTGTAACAGTCACAACAGTCACTCTGTTACAGTTATATGGGTTAAAATCAGTGTGTTACTATACTGCATGTTACATTTAAATCAGGTATGTTCTGTGGCTATTACAGTAGCTCTCTTACTATCATATTCTACTGTATATTTTACAGTTTTATACTATCAGCTGTTAATGTCTTCTCTTACTATCTTTTAAGTTTGTTACTGTCAACTCTGTTACTATCAGCTCTGTTATTATTTTTTATAATACTTGGTTACTGCTCTACTATCAGCTTAGTTGCTATAAGATATTTTAACATCAGTTCCCTTACTCTCATCTCTGTTATAATAAGCACAGTTATCTCCTTTTTACTATAAACATGTATTACTATCATATATATGTTACAATAAATGATACTGTCAGCTCAGTTAGATACTGTCAGTACTTCAGAATGAAATTTAAGATATTTTGGATGAAAATCAACAGGCTTGTGACTGTCCCATTTACTGCCAAGCAATGAACACTGTCAAGGTCCAGAAAAGTATGGAAGACATTGGAGTATCCCTTTAATGCTACCTCTAATAGTAATAGAGTCTGTCCGCTCTGTTACTATCAGTTAAAATACTCTAAGCTCTGTTAGCCTACTGCTTATTACATTTCAACCGAAATCACTTTAACAGACATTCTGTTATACATATATTTTAAAACTCATGCAGTAGGAAAGTCCCAGGACGGCTCTGTTACCATGTGATACTGTAGATCAGTGGCTGACTGCTTAGAGTAGTCTTAAAAGTACATTTCCTTTTTTATGGAAAGGCTTGTCCAAACTTTTCATTTATATATATCTAAAGTCAGTTATGTAAAAATGTAAAATTGTCTAATCTGAATCTAAAAAGCATTTAACCACTTGTTACCCACCACTTGACTGTTGCGTAACTCATGCAACTGTCCCTAGGTTTGTTTGTTTACAGTCCGTTACAACCAGCATTATTACTGTCCTTTGAGAGACCAATATGCCTTAAGACAAACACAGTATTTTTGTATTTCAGTCATCTTTTTCTTATAGAGACTGGGCTGAGAGATAGGTGAAACTGTATAAACAACTCATTGATGAAGTCAGCTGAGTTTACGCACACACAGAGTGTGATTCTGAGAATCTTAGTCAGTTCTGGGATTCATATGGTACTTGCTGATTCACAGACAATGAGAAGGACCACTGAGAATTTGTGTTATTTTACAAATTATAAGTTATTTTACAAATCTGAAGATTATGCACCAGCCACAGAGAGTGATGTTCTCACAGCATTGTACACACGCCACTGAAAGACAGACCTGTGTTTTTAGAAAGCAGTTTGCCTCCCAGGGGATTATGGGCCAGTGGTTAGTGTTACTCTTTTCTCTTAAGATGTCAACAGCACAGAGATAAACCAGAGAGAGCACCTCCTTACACTCTGCTAATCCACACACACACACACACACACACACAGAGAGAGAGAAAGAGGGACAGGGAGCCGATTTTAGAAACTTGATGAAGGAGATCAATACTGCCATCTACTGTTGCCTCTGCATCTGGCATTGTGTACCCTCTTCCCTAGTGCTGCTCTCTTTAAGCCCTCTATCACACCATGCTCTAATTAAACAGCTCTCTCTCTCTTTCTCTGTTTGAATTATGGTGTTGCTTTTCATTATTAGACAGGGGTCAGACTCAGCACTTCCACCGGCTCAGTTAAGTTCTTTTAATGGACCACACAAAATAATGACGTTTTGAAAACTTTCAAGCTTTGAAACTAAAACATTATCCTAAAAATGGCCCATTATATATATTATATATACTATTTACTCTAAAAAACAATGGCTCCTTATTTGCATTAATGGTTCCATGAAGAACATTTAACATCCATGGAACCTTTCCATTCAACAAAAGTTCCTTGATGGTGGGAAAATAGTGGGGTTCTTCAGATTATTAAAATATGTTTTACCTAAAAATTAATGCAGTTAATACTTTCACTGTGTTCACTGTGGTTCGTGCATCTTAAGAAGACCATCATTCTCACTCCTATTGCCCAATTTCACACACAGCTACATATACACAGATGGCCCCGTTCATTCGGGAGAGCCTCTTTTCCCGTTGCTCTCCGCGTTCCGCGTGCTCTCCGCCTGTTTGTTTCCTATGTATATATGATTGAACTCTCTCTGCTGCAACCTCTCCCAATAGTCACAAACCAAAAGCTCTGGCTCCAAACAAAACAGTTTCGGACCTGAATTTTGATTAAAAGAGAATACATGGGAAATGTGCACTATGTGGCTCGTGTAGTTTTGTGGTGTTTTAACAGCTTCTGTACGATTATGAGCCAATTCATGAAACACATTCAAAATTTATATACATTTGAAATGTTGTGATTTGTGGGTTGAAGAATAAGGCATGTTCTGAAAGACCGTTCTCGTCCTCCTGATTTTTCGTGATGGGAAAATGGATTATGACATGGAGCATTGATTGTACGATTTCATATTACTCGCCA
>JAUCNO010002545.1:0-35134 GCA_032353835.1 Enteromius viviparus
CGTGATGACAACCACACATACGCATTTTCAGGTCTTAAATAAATTATCTAAGAAATATATAAGTGCATTGTTTTTTTATGACGGTATAACGGTATTGAAACTGATACCGTTGCTATTTTTAGATACCTCGGTATACCATAATACCGTATTACCGCCCAAGCCTAATATATATATATGTGTATATATATATATATATATATAATTAAATATTTACTTATTATTTTTGAAAAATGTGTGGACATTCTGCCTGTTTCACCAATTAAAGGAATGAAATTACAGAATTAGGTTTTAGTTCTTTTTTTTTTTTTTTAGCTCTTTAAGAGTGGTTAATTCTCCACATCAGCGAAGATAAATATACAACACAATTGTTTCGTGTGCTGTTGGTATTTTCAGGTAGAGTTTTCATAGTCATTTGTTTGTTTAAATATAGTAATAAAGTAGTTTAAATAGTAAATGATATACTGCAGGATATCATAGGTAGGTGTACTTGGCACATTTTCTTGGTTTTACTGATATTTGAGCACATAAAGGGAATTACGTTGCTTTAGAGGCGATAATGAAGCAAACAGTCTGAACATGTAGAAAAAGTGAAAGTTGGCGTTTCGCTCTCATTACAGTGCACTGAAGACAAATCGCCCGCAGCGGCACATGCATTGGCCCCCAAACTGAATCATTGTGCCCACACCTTCTCTTCTCATTTACTGAGCTCTCAATCTGCACGATTTTTACCTTTTGATTGGCTGCTTTGTCTCTCAGCGGTTGATTGGCTGCTGCAGGATTTGGTTTTAAAACCACAGTTTCCTGTTTCAGAGAGCAGGGGTATCTGGTGGTTTTCCTGCAGAAGAACTTTAAGAGAAACCTCTGCCTCCTATGGAATGCCTGTAAGCCGCCGATAGTTGAGTTTGTTTATTTGCCCCGGCAGTGCAATGACCAGCCTCAACGAGCCTTTGAGCCTTTGTTGGAACCTCAATATCCTGTGGGCTGCAGGCCAGCGGATACTTTGCCGCAGGTCGGGGTAGAAATGTGTCAAGAAGGGGATCTCGGATTTCTTCGAGGGCTTTAAAGAGAGGAGTCTTTCATGTGGCAGTGGGGTTGAGGTGTCTCGGGTCAGTTCGGGTGAGAAGCTGTTCAGAGCCAGTTATCACTCGATAAACCCTCGCAGGTTTAATTTTCTTGATACAGTTGAGCTGTTGCCGCTTGGATAGGTTTTACCTGGAATGCTCCCATTCGGTGTCCAAGATTTTTGTCGCCCCTGAGATGATTTACTGGCCATTAAACTGTATTTTAAGTGTTTTTTTTTAAATGATTAAAGTCACTTTATTCAATATATTGCAGTGCATCACAGTTAAATCACTGTTGAAACTGACCAAAAAAAAAGAGCATACAAATGCCCATCAAAGCTTCTTTTTCTTTTTTTAATCAATATTCTGAAATATTTTAAAATAGCTTTTCTGGATAAGTATAAGTATTTGTAAAAGCTCATTTAAGGATTCTTTGATAAATAGAAGTCAAAAGAACATCACGTTATAAAAATAGAAATCTTTAGAAATTGTGAACTGTCTTAACTGCCACTTAAGATCAATTTAATGCATCCTCGACAGATTAAAAGTATTAATTTACTTCCAAAAAAAACACTGACCCTGAAACTTTTGAATGGTAGTGTCTTTTTTCCTTTGGTTTTGGATTTAAGACGACAATAAAAGATGCATTTGGCTTCTTGGATGAACTTCTCATAATGAATTATTCAAGTTGTTTTGAAGATGTCACTGATGTTCTTTTGCCACCATTTCTATTTTTCCTAAAATATGATTCACTCATTGTCCCAAGTTAGCTCAATGGAAATATTCTTATCCATCAAGGACCTTTATTTTTTAGTCCCTAAAATGCAGATTATGATGCAAGTTGTGATGTTAACCTGTTCGTCTAGAGTCATACATGTGCAGCTTTAGCCTATTTATAAGGGTAAACACCATATGTAATGACATGAATGAAAGGCTGTGAAGGGTAGCTGTAGCTTAGTAGTGCATTGAATAGAATTCATAGCTTTAATTAAGACCTAATACTTATATTCTTTCCAGAGGAACAACGTACATAACAATACGACTGCTTCAGAACATTCATCCCTCACAGCCTCGTTGTCATTCAAGTCGAATTAGATATGGCGTTGACTCTAGCTATCCATGTTTCCCTGTTCTAATCAGCGTGTGATGTAGTTTGACTAATTATGGAAAGACGGCGAGCGATTATTGAGAGCGATCTGGTTTGATCCAGTTACACAGAAAACAGTAGATACAAACACACACACACTCTTACTCTCTCACCCCCCTCTCCCTTGGCATTGCTACTCTTTCCTGTCTCTAAGTGACTGTGGAGTCGCCATGGAAACATTGTGCCGAGTACCTCCAGAGCATGTGGCTGTGGCACGTCTGAAGTCGCAGAAAGAGAGTCTCTCTCTCTCTTTCTCTCTCACACACTCACACTTCACACCATATGCTGATATCATACCAGCAGAAAGACGTAGATGGAATATAATGTGGATAATGCAAGGCGGATCAGTGAGAAGTGAATTAAGGGCGTTTTATACAGGAAGCACTCAGATGCATTAATAACTCCGGTGTCCGTGTGTTTCTCTCACCCCACAGTGACGCCTCTTACCCATATGATCCTGTCCCCTGGCAGCAAGGCCCCAATCAGCCTGCCGGCTCCCTCTCTGTGGTAACCACAGTGTGGGGGGTAACCAATCCTTCACACAGCCAGGTAAGAAGGCCGCGATGATGTCACCAGCCTGTTTACCTCAAAGAAAGCACTGCATGTTCCAGGGATGTCCTGCTCATGCCTGCTTCTGAAACAAAATATTCTTGTTGTTGTCAGCGAATCAGCAGATCCACTTAACAGATCACTTAGAATCATTCAGAGCAGCAAATACTTAAATATAGTACTTCATAAATAAAAATGACCTTAGAAAATCAACTTAATTGTCAAGGATTACATTTACATTAATTATGTATTGAATATAATTCAATTTAAATTTAATATTGAAATAATGAAATTATTAATTTATTATAATATATATTTTTAATAAAAACAAATTAATTTCTTTTGATCATGTCTGACTCAAAACTGATACCTGTACATTGTCCTAATTTCCAAACTATGTAAAATAGTTATTCATTATGTAATTAAGTATTTATGAATCTGGTTAACATTTAAAAAAAAATAATTCAAGTAAACACTAGGTAATAATGAAAGATGTAGATTTATACTTGTGCGTATTTGTATTTATGTATGCATGTATTCGTGCAGTTAAACGATTAATCAGATCCAAAATAAAAAAAATTGTTTACATAATATATGAGTGTATGTATTAAATATGCATGCTTGTTTGCATTTCAGAAAAATAGGTTATGTTTAAAAAATATATATATTTAGTTTCAATATATATTATATAAATATGAATATTGCAATGTAAATACATGTAATATTTTCACTGTATTTATACATCATATACACAGAACACACATGCGAACAAAAGCTTTTATTTTGGATGCAATGGATCGCAATAAATCGTTTGACAGCATGTATATATTCACACATGTATACATGTATGTAAGAAAATTCAATCTTGTGCCATTCAAAAATTGCTAAGAGAAAATATTTACATTGCAGTTACGTTCATGACTAATCAAAAAACTCCTTGGCAGGTTTTTGGTGCTCCCATGGGTCCAGGCGGAAACTCAGCTGGTGGTCACATGATGCCTGGCAACAGCCCGGGCATGAACTCCCCTCAGTTCATGAGCCAGCAGGGCTACCCCGAGCCCAACAAGGGCTTCATGCAGCAGGGCATGTACGGGCGGCCCAGCGGGGGATACCCGGCCGGGCCTGGATATGGGGGCAGGTGAGGAAAGCAAATATTGTCCAGTCTCTGTGAGGCTGTATTTAGACTCTGCTCCTCGTGGGAGTTGCATGACGTCAGGCAGTCGGTGGACGTCAGCGCAGTGGGGGATGTGTGTGCTGTAACATCCCTCCTCTGCGCTGACTCACAGAAACACACACGCATGCTGGCGTCCCTTAAGATCAATTTGCATCGCAATAAATCTTGTGAATCACTGAGTCGGAGCAGTCAGCATCCCCCTTGGCTCGCCAGACCAACACCTTGCTGCCACGACAACGTGAATAATCAGCTCCACTTACGCCACATTTTACTAATATGCCGGGTCACGTTTTTCAGCAGTTGTTGAATTTTATGACATGAATGCAATGCAGTTCATAACCTTCCATCATAATCTTGTGTCCTTTTTAGTTACCCGAATAACGGAGGGGGTTCCCTCGGGATGCCGCCCCACGGAGTCCGCCCGCCCACTGACTTCACGCAAGCGGCCGCAGCAGCTGCCGTGGCCGCCGCCGCTGCCACGGCCACGGCCACCGCCACAGCAACTGTCGCTGCGATACAGGAGAAGCAAAACCAGGAGCTGAACTACGGGCCTGTAAGGGACTTGACTTGTTTGTGTTCACATTAAGTGTGGTTGACCTTTGTGGCAATGAACGCCATTGAAGGGAAGGTCACTGGAATGGATCTCGCCGTGCTTAAATGTTTCAGTGATGAATCGTGTCCACTTGTTTAATATTTGTTTTTGCATGATTTTAATCTGATTGCCGCAAACTCTGCTTCATCTTTGTGTGTGTGTGTGTGTGTGTGTGTGTGTGTGTGTGTAAAATGCTTTGCACTTCAGCAATTACTATCTTGTGTGACACACAGTAACCTGTGGTACCATTCCGCTCAATTCTCCCCCTGCTGGATGCATGCATATGAGCAGACATTGATTCCAAAAACATGGCTTTAATTATTGCCAAAAAAAAAAAGCAAAGTATTTTCCCTTTTTATTTTTCCAGGAGATTTCACATGCCGCCTGTCTGCCTGGTTTTAGATGGCAGACATTACGGCCACACAGACCTTTGATTGTTTACTGTGGTGACCTAGTTGCCGTTTCCGTTTCATGCCCAGGCCATAAGTCACTGTGGCAGGCACGTCTCCAGCCATTGTTACCTAGCAATAGTTCTGATGGGTGTGGATCTCTGTGCTGTTTTGCTTTGCAGATGGGTGGTGCTTCCTCTTACAACACCCAGTTCCTGTCGCACTCCGGACCCCGGGGCCCACCTGGCATGGCCCCCTCTGGAATGGTCGGTTCCAGACCCCCTTCCATGGGACCCATGTACCCACAACAGGCCCAGAGGTTGCCGCAGCATCCTGTCTACCCTGGAGGCCAGCAGGGTCCTCCGCGCCACCAGCAGGGCCTGAAACGCCCCTACAACTCTGACGTGAGTTAAGACTCAAGCTCACCAACTGGATCAGTCACAGTAACTCTGTTCCAAAACTTAAAAAACATATAAAATCAAGTTTTTTTTTATGTCAACAGACATTTTCCTGATATAAAGACTGCACATGCATCAAAGTTTTGGTTAATAAAGACCTCATTACTTTTATTATATAATGCACTATTGAAGAAAATGGCACCAGAACACAGATGATCATATCTGATTTAATTAAATTATTATTATTATTATTATTTTCAAGAACACTGTATTTCAGTTAGTTTCCAAAACGGGTTCACAGTTTTGAAGGGTTTGAAGGTATGTTTTTAGTAAAAGATATTTTTAATAATTTCAGTTAAGAATAACAACACCGCATTAGTGTGATTCCTGTCTGTCATGGCTATCAGGTTGGATTACACATAGTACATTACAGTACTGTTCTGGAACAGAGCTAAAACTTTTCAAATGGGTTTTTGTTGGGGTTACAAACTAGATGTTCACTTTTAAAAACTACTGCCTTTAACGTAAATCTAATTTAGATCATTTTAGCATAGTGCTAACAATTCGGTTCTGTTCTGGGAGTGACTTTTCTTTTACTCGCAGGGATTTCCGGGTCAGCAGTACGGTCCCGGGATGGGAGGTGGGGGCCCGTACCCAGGCCAGCCCATGCAGTACCACCCTGGCCCTGGACCACAGCGGTCTGCTCCTTCCCCGTCTTACCCAACCCACAGAATGCCTCTCCAGCAACCCAATATGGGCCAGTATCCTGCAGGACCAGGAAACCCCAACCAGTACTACAAGGTACAAAGATCATCGCTATTATTATTGCTCCTGGTTATGCAAAAAAGTATTAAACTTGCTACAGATGTGACACCTTAAAATCAAGCTTCTTGTAAAGACTTGAGCCACCCTAGTAACCAAATTTAGGTACTTTCTAAAACATATAATAATATATTATTTATAGCCATATATTCAGTTTAAAAGCTGTCCGAAAACGCTCACTTGTAAATTGTGACACACTGCAAGCGGTATCGTGTTTCCCAAAGAACAGGTTCCTTTTGTCTGTATTAGTGACAAACAGGCTGCCGTTTTTAGAGAAACACACCGGCATTTGATACTGACAAATACAGCAGTGAACTTTAAAGAGGCAACTAGTCGTGAAAAGATTTTTTGGAAGTACCAGTGAAAGGCGAACCAACCTGGGTGGGTTAAATTCCGTGCCGGGTTTGGAATTACAGCGGTAGATTATCTAACCCTAACTATTGTCATATCGCTGTAGTGTGCACTAAACAAGTGCACGCTTAAACTCCATTCCAAAACCTAGTGAGTTGTCTATATAGTGACTATATTCTTTTGGCAAATTTCTAAACCATGAATCTCTGTGGAGGAAGCAATCCCAGAATGCACTGCACCAAGTTCCCTATAATTATGCTTAACCAGGGTTGACTTGCTCTGTTTTAAGCCTGATGTTGAAAGCTGTGTGTTTGTTTAGCAGGCGGACCAGTTTAACGGACAGGGCAACAGTCACAGCAGTCTGTCCTCAGGAGTTTCGGGAGCCGGGTACAACACCTTCAACCAGGCCACTGTCAACGGGGTTGGTGATCTCTCTTGCATGCTTGTGTGTTTGTTGAAATGTGAGTTGGTAGGAGGTGCCTGTTAATATTTCACCGTTTCGTGTGAGTGCCTCGACTGGACTTTGGCAGCCGGGGTCCAAACTCCGCTCAGCTGAGTGTGTTTTTGCGCAGTATCGTTATGAAAATCTGACTGTAAAGATTATCTGGCAGGAGATTGTAATGCCCGCTCACATATGTCTTTCACAGCCTGGACGTGCGATGCCAGGATACCCCAGCTCCCCTCTCCCAGGAAACCCCACTCCTCCCATGACACCCGGCAGTTCGATGACCCCATATTTGTCCCCTAGCCAAGACGTCAAGTCGCCCTTCCTCCATGACGTCAAGCCCAACATTAACTCTTTGCAGCCCCCTACAGGTAACACTCAGAACTGCAGCCAAGCCAACACCACCCCCTTATCTCTGGAATGTGTTTATAATTCTCTGATGCACATGGAAATAAAAATGTTTTGCCGTCACATTAAATGCTTATCACATTGAAAACATGTTTTTTCCCTCTTCAACGACTGAAGAAATTTACACAACTTCCGGCAGATATTTTAAATTGGCATGAAATCAGAATGAACCAGTTTTAATGGCTTTATTGCAAGCAGTTTATCTGCATATGTTGTTCCAGAGAAAACAAAATGTGAGTATATTTGATCAAAATATAGCAATTTGCTCAACAATTTTAACCACATTATATAAAGACAAGTAGCTCGAGTAGATTGCAAAGTTTTGTGTTTTTCTTTTTTCGTCAAATGTTTTTAACTCCGAAATTTTTACAATACCAAAAGTTGTATAAAAAAGGCAAATAAAATGAAAACTTAATATAAAGCTGTTTTATTGCATTTAAAGCTAGTGCTATTTACATACTACTATAGTAATTATCAATATTTTAATTAGCTTTATTTTTATACAATTTTATTTTTATATAATCTTGATAATGTTTGTAATTGTATTAGTTATTTTAAATTTAGCTTTAATTTATTTTTATTTCAGTGTAATTTTTAGTCATTTTATTACTTGAACTGTTGAAGAAACAATGTTGAATATTTATTTTATATATATATATATATATATAAACACACACACACACACACACACACACATATATATGTATATATATATATACTTTTTTTTGGTTAGTTTTAGTTATAAATAATAATAAGTGTGACATTGTTTGCGTTGAAACAAGAAACTAAAGAGCACAGATCAGTGTTAATAATTCCAGTATGCCTGTTGAGAATATTTATAGGATGCCTTTGTTTATTGCCATTTGACATATGAATGAAAGCCGTGTGGCACCTCACTAACTGAAAGTCTTCTGTCTGTAGGAAACCCCAGTGATGATCTGCGCCTGACCTTCCCTGTACGGGATGGGGTGGTATTGGAGCCCTTCAGATTGGAGCACAACCTGGCTGTCAGCAACCACGTCTTCCAGCTGCGAGACTCTGTGTACAAGACCCTTATGATGAGGTCAGACCATTTCATACCTTGTAGCATCTCAAGGAGTCTTTGTGTTCGTCAATGTCAGTGTTGTCATGTTTAACATGTAATCTGACCTGTCATGTGTTTAACAGGCCTGACTTGGAGCTGCAGTTTAAGTGCTATCACCACGAAGATCGGCAGATGAACACCAACTGGCCGGCATCGGTGCAGGTGAGCGTCAACGCCACGCCTCTGACCATCGAGCGCGGGGACAACAAGACCTCCCACAAACCCCTTTATCTGAAGCAAGTGTGCCAGCCAGGACGCAACACCATCCAGATAACGGTCACGGCCTGCTGCTGTGTAAGTACTGAGACTCGCATCGCACATTTCTTTCAGAAAAGGTCTGCTTAATTACAAACAGCCCTACTAATAAGAGTTTTATGTGGGTCAGTGTTCATTTCCTGTTTCTTTTTTCTCGCAGTCTCATTTGTTCGTGCTGCAGCTGGTTCACAGGCCGTCTGTGCGCTCCGTGCTTCAGGGTCTGATGAAGAAGAGGCTCCTGCCAGCGGAGCACTGTGTCACTAAGAGTGAGTGAACACTTTTTTTTCTCTTTTCTTTTTTTAAAGAAATGTAGCTTTTATTTCAAATTATTTAAATTATGAATTTAGCTTTGCATCACAGAAATAAATTACATTCTTAAATGTTTTCAAATACAAGATACATTTATGTATTAATATTCCTCACTGGCACTGCATTTTTATCAAATAAAAGCAAAAAGAAATGACGATTCACGCTGCTCTGTTCTTCCGTAGTTAAGAGAAACTTCAGTAGTGGTACCATCCCAGGAACTCCTGGCCTTAACGGCGAGGATGGTGTGGAGCAGACAGCCATCAAGGTGTCTCTCAAGTGTCCGATCACCTTCCGACGCATACAGCTTCCTGCCAGGGGCCACGACTGCAGACACATACAGGTGAGGAGGCCTGCTGGCCTACACTTGAATCACATGACTTTGTAAAGTAAATTTGGTGAATAATGTCTTTGTTTGTCCACAGTGCTTCGACCTCGAATCGTACCTGCAGCTTAACTGTGAGAGAGGAACTTGGCGTTGTCCTGTGTGCAAGTACGAATCTTTCTCATTTTACACTTCATCTCCGTGGCGTTTTTGTTGTTTGACAAATGATTAGGGATGCACAATTTCTCCATATAATTGTGGTAATCTGCTGCTATTATTTTGGCAAAATTATTACTAAAAAAACTTAGTAAAAACGCTAATAATTCAGTAATGGTTCTAAATGTAGTCTATTACAAATCTCCGAATGATTATGCTTTTCTCGTGCTATATTTTATAATGTTATAATGCCTAAATTCACATTTAACAGTTATATTTTCATGAATAACCTTTTTTTATATATATATATATATATATAGACAAGAGTATGTCATTTAAAATTTAATATTGCTATATTATTAATAATAATGTAAACTTTTTTTTGTATATTGAAAAAAAAGTATATTGATTATTATATTTTTATTGCTTGTATTAATATAAGTACAAAGTAAGGAATTTGTATTAATATTATTGTTAGAATAATATACATATATATTAGATTTTATTTTTAATTTTTTTTAACCCTCAAAAACCAAGACAGCCGCCCGCGGCTAAAAATAGTTATTGTTCTTAAATGTTTAAGAACTTTTGAAGCCAAAGTTTTTCTGAGCCAAACAGGAACAATTACTGACGCTTAGTCCCACCCCTGTGCACAGATGGATTCAAACTCTTACATTCAACCAATAAACATAGGTTTTGGTCTTTTCACACACTGTTGAGGGGTTTTCAATGGAAATGTGAATGAGAACAAAGAGAAAGTTAGGTATATCATGCTTGCATGAAAACGAACACAAAATAACACGTTTGCATGACAGCACTCTCTGAAAAAGCCCAGAAAAGCACACAACAAAGTAATTTGACATCAAACAAACCAAAAACAAGGATGAAAACAGCGTTCACATCAGATAAAGCACTGCAGTTTAGGTATTCACAGTCAGTGGATCATCCATTCATTGGTTATATTATGTACTTCCATATTTCAAAAAGATTATTTGCACAATTTTTTTTGTTGCGCTCTGTATATTTCTCATTTCTTATATTTCTCATTTCTTCTTACATCGTAGTGTGCATCAAGTGCATTCCTGAAAATGTGTATTTTATGTATCTGTATATATGTGTATATATATCTGATGTATTTGTACAATTTTTCAAACTTATCTGTTCTTTGCAGTAAAACAGCCCTTCTGGAGGGGCTAGAAGTGGACCAGTACATGTTGGGCATTCTGATCTACATCCAAAAGTAAGTTTTATATAAACCCTGAGTCTAAACTGTGATTGCAGAGATCCTACTATTTTTAGCTGTAAACTGTCCATGGACTGCTTGCTGACCGTGTGACGCGTATTGCTTACTATATATTCAGTAAGACTGGCTGGCATCTATCCAATTTCCCATAGTCAGAGTTCAAAAATTGTTGTTTGTAAGTTCCCAGGCTGTTTTAATTGGCATTTCCAAGACAGAACTGCCAAATTTACTACATGTGGTTTAGTATTGTGCAGCTTGGGTCCGTAAAAAAAATTCAGTTTCTGTAAGTAAGGTTTAAGATTCTTAAACCAACATAAGCTGCAACTAGTTCTGAAACAGTTTTCTCCTTGTGTTTAGTTCGGACTATGAGGAGATCACCATTGATCCAGTGTGCAGCTGGAAGCCGGTCCCGGTGAAACCAGACCTGCATATTAAAGAGGACCCAGACGGTCCTGCCCTGAAACGCTGTCGCACCTTGAGCCCTAGTCATATGATCTTGCCCAGCGTCATGGAGATGATTGCAGCTTTAGGCCCGGCCTCTTCGCCCTACCAGTCTATGCCACAAGGTGGCAGCAGCAGCACGCCTGATTATCCCAGCCAAGGTATGCGTCATATCCAACTGCAAAGGGCTCTTAGTGACTACAAATCCATTTATATGAACATGAAAAGTTTCAGTAAGCATTTCACAGTCATATACTTAATCATACAAAATGTGTTCTGACCCCCATTTCTAATGCATGCATTTCAGGTGGCTCGGGATATTCCAACCAACCAGGCTTCTCAGATTTCCCCAATGCCCCTGGCACACCGACACTGGGGGAGTTTGCCTCTGGGCCACCCCCTCTCTCTTACCAGTCAGATCTGCCGAGTGGCCTCCTTACCCCTGAAAAACCTGTGGGACACCCAATGTCAGGACAGGTGTGTTATTACTATTTTTATATCTAATAGGCCAACATTTTCTAAATCCATGTATTTGACTATATGGCTGCATGTATTGTACCAAAATGACCCTTACCTTGGATACCCAAGTGTGTTTTACCGGTGTCTTGGTTTCTGTCGTCCCCGTATGTTGCAGCTACTCAAATGTCTCTGTGTAAGACAGCAAAGTACAGTGTTCCTGTCTGTCACTATCAGCTGCTGTTTTTCGCACCATATCTCACCCCCTCTAAAAGAAGCACAATATGGGTTACCACTTTTAATTACTGTGCAGCGTGTTGCAGCTTTACTGACTTCCTCTTTTTCTCTTTACACCTGCCCTCCTGAATAAAGATGCCCCACTCTAGTCGAATGGACCCTTCCCACAATCCTCTTCAGCAGCAGCAACAGCAGCATCAACCTCTCCATGGTAACTCAAACATGGGTGGCCCCGGTGGACCCATGCACTCCCGCAACTCCTCCCAGAATCCCCGGATGCACACAGACACCTTTGGGCTGGGGGGCCCAGGGGGACCCGGCGACGTTTCGGAGCCGGCCCTTGATGTAAGTCAGAATCAATCATCTATTCCAGATCAATGCAATGACTTTTGGCCATATTGTCAACACTTTAAATTAAAGGTCTGCTAAGCACAACCACCCGTTCCTGCAGGAGTTTACTCCATGTACACCCACTACCAACTTATAATGATCCTAATTCCCACCAGTTTTTGCTTAATTTAGGTCCTATGCCTGCAGTTATGCATGTCTAACACTTTTGGGTAACGGCCAGCCCAACATCGACTTTGGAACACATTTGCACTTTTTGGAACTATTTTGGAATATTGGTTACAGTGTTCTATTCTTAAAGAAATTGTACCCTTATATCTATCCAAATTTGTATGACCACAAAATAAGGTATTTTTTATAAAACCTGAGAGATTTCTATCCCTCCAGTAAAAGTCCAGATTAGATATTTCAGATCGAATCTATGTGATTTGCTCTCCAAAATCAGTTCAAAAGAGCCTGTTCGGGTGGAAGTGCTTACTTTAGTTTCACTGATTTGGAATTTCAGCTGATTCATTGAACAAACATTTCAAAAGAATTAATTCACAGGCTTCCCAGCACTGTTTTTTTTACACACCCCAAATCTCTTACCTCTTCTAGGTAAGCAGTCCAGCATGTCTGCGGATGTCTTTTGAAAAGCCAGCTATGTTGCATTAATTATTATGATTGTAAACCGTGTGGTTGAGTGTCATTAGTATTGCCTCAGGCATGGCTCTTAACTCCGGAATTCCCTATTTGTCTTCCAGCTTCTCCCAGAGCTGACAAACCCAGATGAGTTGCTGTCCTACTTGGGTCCTCCAGACCTTCCCAACAACAGTAACGATGACCTGCTCTCTCTGTTCGAGAGCAACTGAGCCCCCCCCCCCGTCCTGCTCAATCATCAGTCGCACATCGCCGTCCAACACACAGCCTCCCTGACCCCTCACACTCCCGGCTCGTCGAGGGGAGCTTTGGGAAGCCTAACAGATATCCAATTGCGTCTTGCCACTGTTTCCTCCTGAGACTGGAATGCAGTGACTCATGGGAAGGTGCAACGAAGATCTTTTTTTTTTGTTTCGTTTTTTTGTTTTACTTTTTCTCCTGTGACAATGTTGCTGTTTGTCTGCTTCTCTGAACTCTGTCGAGATTTTATTGTGAATTTCAGTTTGCAAGAGTTCCTGCTCTTCTCTCAAATCATTTGTAGAAAGACTCCTCATCTCACATCAGACTTGTGTGGTGTAAATGACATTTTGTGGGGTGGGTCATTGTTTGTTTCTTTTTATCACAGCTCCTGTTTTAAATCTAAATTAGATGAGGAATTCACTTCAGTGCTGATCTAAAGTGCTACACTTCAGCAATCACACGGGGAAAGCCAAAGTGTCTCTGTTGTAACTTGAAGAAACGAACCCGGATGAACGTAATTCTCTTAATAACCAGGCAGACTTGTTTTATTTCTTTTTCAAAGGAGACCACAAACTAGCTCCATGTGATGCAACAGGCTTGATCTTAAGTGAATTTTATTTAAAGACCTCAAGTGTAGCCTTTTTCTTTTCAAACGTGCTAATAGAGGCAACCACAATGTGTTTTAAGCCGTAGCATTAAAGAAGTGCACTATTATATTTTGCACACCACACCAAATCCTACAAGAGTTACCGTATTTGCCTAAGCATGAAGGAAATACCCTGCTAATAATAGGCCACACCCTGCTCCTTGTTTTCGTCTGTCTCTTGTTAGTTTCTTCCCCCCTCAGTGTTCTTTTTCAAAACGGTCTTCCTCCCCTGTGGGCTTAAGGCCACGAGGTCTGGATTTCTAGCATTAAAAAAAGCTCTAGTATCCTTAACCGTCGTCGGCTCAAATCACACCCTCACTTGCGGACACATTTTACTCGCCCTTATATATGCAAGTTTGGGCTGTTATTTGGTAGGTAGAAAAAACAGTTCTCTTTGTCAACAAAATATGTGAAGCTTTGAAACCAGACAGAGCACAAGCAGCCCAGTAGCACCTTGTAGACAGGTTATAACACACAAATGCACACAAGGACATTTTTTGGACTAACACCTTCCCTTAGTGAGATTTTGCTCGGACAAATCTGGGTGGGTGGGAGCGTCACAACAGGAAATGGACTAATGTTTATTGCCACACTCATACTTGAGGAGGAAAACATTGGGATTCATGTGAAATATGTACAGATATAGTATTATTATTGTCGCAGATGTGAACTTTCTCTTAACCCCATATGGAAAAAAGGACATTTTAAACACTATGACAAGAGCTCATGTCAGACATGTGCTTCATTTCCCCCGTTTTCCATTCAGCGCTTGCTTTCTCAGCGCGGAGGGGAGATGAGTCTGCTGTCGATTCCTGTCTTGTCTGACTTTATTATTTATCATTGCTCTTTGGGCACCGTTAGCGAAGTGCAGTTTGTATATTAACAATACAGGGAGCATCAGGAGTCGTCGGATGTGCTTTTGTTCCTTTTTTCGTTTGTTTGAAGTCATTTGTGTATCATACAATTTTATCTTTGATTATATAATAATTGTTATTATAATTATGAAGATAATTGATGGGCCTGTATGCATCTCTCTTCTGTGTTAACTAGCAGAGTTTATGAATTTGTTAGAAAGAGAAAAAAAAATGGATTCACCATCAAAATCTGTGACCATGATCATAAAAACTTGAAAAACCAGCATCACTTGTTGATCAAACTGTTCAAAAAGATGATTGACTGTCATGTGTTGGTGGATCATTAAGTTCTATCAATTGAATTAAACATGTACAATTGAAATCAATTTGCTTTTCTAAAGATGTGAAATATTTCCATTATGTTTTATAAGTAAAGACTTAAGCCCCATTGCGTTTCATTGGCTTTATTTGGAGCAGCATGGCATTGTGTCAAAACGCGGGAATACAAGGGGGCGTTTCCGGAAGACGTGTGTCATGCAATAAGACGAGCTTTGTGAGGAGAGAGGGGAAAAAAGCGCTTTATTTGACAAATTTCGCTTTGTATCTCTAAACTAGTCCGTTTAGATACCAATAAGAACATCATAATTTAAGATATGTATAGAAAAAAAAATTATCCTCCATGCATTCGTTTTCGTGAAAAAATATTATGTGCCCTAATGGCGAATTCAGCAGTTGGCCACCGCCCTCGTGCCATGACAGACCGATTGTACACGCCCACACTGATCCCTTGTTGCCAGTGGATAGAACGCAGTGACGTCATTCCTACCTACTCTAACGGGCCAATGAGGATGTCCATTAAACTCCCTCCCTCTGAACCTTGCGTTGGAACGCTGCGGTAATGTATTCATCTGCACCGACTCTGATTGGACAACACGTGGGTCATTCAGCGGTTCCAAGGCTTCATAGGTTCCTATTGAAAAAGGGTTGCTGACCGGTTCTATATATCCCGTTTTCGCACGCATCCTACTTCCCGATAAGCTGCGGCATTTTGTAGGATTCTTTCGTCGACCAGGTTCTAAAACGAAGTCATTTTTTTGCCATCATGTCCAATCCCAAAGTTTATTTTGACATCACCATCGACGGAAAGCCTTCTGGAAGGATTGTAATGGAGGTAGGTCAGCAAACGTGACTGAATAAGGATGGACATCAGTGCCAGCGTGACACAATTTTATTAACCTGAATTTTTATATGTGCCAGTTTGTTTGGTTTTTAATTAAAAAATCACTTTTAAAGCTTAGCATCCGTTGCAGTACGACCGCAATATCGAATAAGGAAGCAAATATGTTTCCGGGCCGAGCTGCAAGAATGTAACATTTTGCAGTTAATCAGACGCTACAGTGTTGCGGGCTGTGATTGAAGTGAAACGCTACCCGTCAATCACTCGTGACTGACAGAGCAAGAATTGAGCTGCTGTCACTGACCGGAGATTGACAGCCGAGCGCACATGGCGGAGTTTTCCGTGATTGCAGACGCAGGCTGCGCGTGTGTAGCGCCGCACACGTTTTTTTGTTAATACGGCCGCCATTTTCACCATAATTTTTTCATAACCCATGGTGCCATTTTGAAAAGGGAGGGGTGACTAGCGGACTTCAGCCTTATATCCAAACTTGTTCACCAGAACGCAATCGTTTGCATCTCATCGCCGTTATATTTTAACTTTTTTCCCAAATAATAGTTAAAGTAATAAGTGACTGGCGTTACGTCTTGAATAAGAACGCCAGTGAACGCACTTGTGCAGTATCAGTGAACTCCCGCGCTCATCGACCTTTGCAGAGAAACGCGGAAGTCTTGAAACCTTGCTTTTACTCTTTATAAATTAAAAAAAATATATATAATATATATACATAAAAAAGGCCTCTTATTTTCAAATATAGCATAAAACCAAGTTTTTTTTATTTTGTTTGAAACCACAGTTTTGTTTTATGAAGTTTTGGACTTTGAGATTTTGTTTAAAGTGCGTTATAAATATTATTTATTATTATTGGGTATATTTTAACGTGGTTGCCTTTGGTAGGTTTACATTTTGCATTAAGAAGCTTAGAAGTGAAGGAATAAACTACTGTTTGGAAATTTGGTCTTCAGTGTGTGTGTGTGTATATATATATATATATATGTTCTTAAAGTGGCCAATTACTTTTTCATAAAATTAACTGATCTGAAAATAGAGATCTTTTAACATTTACAAATCCTCTTGGATTGATTTCAAATTCTTGTTTTGAAACAGCTAAGGGCTGATGTTGTACCCAAGACTGCTGGTAAGTGTTTTTTTGTTGTTGTTTTTTTAACTTTAGATGTGTTTTTTTCTCAATAAACCTAGTCACTGTGTTCTCATGCATCAATATCTCCATATCTAAACAGAGAACTTCCGTGCTTTGTGCACTGGTGAGAAGGGTTTTGGTTACAAGGGCTCTGTCTTTCATCGTATCATCCCTGGATTCATGTGCCAGGTAAGATCTGAATCTGAGCCCCATCGTACCCCAATGATTTGCGCGTGCACTGATGATGTGCTCTTGTGATGTAGGGTGGTGACTTCACCAACCATAACGGAACCGGTGGGAAGTCCATCTATGGCAACAAGTTTGCGGACGAGAACTTCACCCTGAAGCACGAAGGGGCTGGAATCCTGTCCATGGCCAACGCTGGAGCGAACACCAATGGCTCCCAGTTCTTTATCTGCACGGAAAAAACTTCTTGGTAAATCTCATCTTTGAGATTGTTTGTTTCGTGTTTTTGAAATAAGAACCTTCAATATCTTTAAAGCCTTTCTAATGTACCAAAGGTTGTTAAGAATCATAAAAATGGAAATCCATTTTTATGTTAGTGCTGAAGCTACTTGTTTTTTTTCCATGAACAGGCTTGATGGCAAACACGTTGTGTTCGGGACAGTGGAAGATGGAATGGATTTGGTGAGACTCATGGAGAAAAAAGGAAGCAGCGGCGGGAAATGCTCTGCCAAGGTCATAATTGCTAATTGTGGCCAACTTTAATTGTTTCTTACTCCCCTTTCCCATTTCAACCATGCGCATTCCTCACTATATAGTTTTTTTTTATTTTTATTGGCATTCCTAAATGTTCCTGTTATATGTATTCTGATGGTCCCAAATACACAATTTGTTAAACATTGATTAAAGATGGATCAAGATTCCTTTCAAAAGGTTTTTTTATTCTGTCATTTCTTGTGCTTGTGCTCTTGTAATATAAGTCTTAAAGGAGTCCATTAAAGTTTGTTTTGGTTGCGTTCTGTTGAAGCTTCTTCTATTGGCCAGCAGCAGACATACTCTGTCATCTTATTACTGCAGTGGTTCTCAACAGGCTTAACTAAAAATAAAACCAATTTTATTTTATCAAACAAATAAAATCTGCTTTTATTTAGTTTAACTTGGCTTACTAAAACGAGTAAGCTAAAAAAGGAAAAATATTTAATAAATATAATAAAACACAACAAAATTACAATAAAGCAAAACACGTTGCTTCAAGTAAAAAATTATGTTTTTAAATTTCAACAATTCAGTGTTATATATCCTATTAATAAAACTGCATAGACCCAGAAATATGCAAGTTGACTCGTTTTTCATGTTTGATTCGAATTGAGCATTTGCTTTGTCCCAATAAGTTTAAATTAGGTAAATGAATATTTTAACCAAGGACACCAGAAAAGAAACCCACAATATCTTATGTAAACATTCTGCAATCATTGTAAACCAGAACTGACAGAATATTACAAGTGACGTTTGTGCTTTTAAATAAAGACCCTTTGTTTGAATTACTAGGATTACTAGGTAGAAATGTTGGCCGATTGGGAGAGCAAAATTGTGAGTATCTTTAATGAGGTTAGAGTAGTTCATCCAGCAAGTTTCCTGGACCATGTGTTTGTCCCAGAGCATCACTGATGGGGTTGTTGCACATGGGACATGAACATCTCACTTCCAGCCACTTCACCAGACACCTGGTAAGACAAAACATCCGAAACAATTGATTATAGGTACAAACCAAAAACGATAACAGTAAAGTTTTAATAATTGTTCTAATTCTATTAAAATATGGAAGTCCTTGACACAGCTATAAGGACAGGGTAACACTATGTCTGATTTTCTTAATCATAGTCCTCATCATTCATTAAATGTACGCTTGTCCCGCCTACTAGCGCGCCATGATTGGTCGGTTGTGTTCACTGCCTGCACGCTATTGGTCAAACAGCCTTTCAGTTATTAGTTTATAGTTATAGTCCAGAGACGCTGTTTTTCAACTGCTTCAGCCTTCAATGTGTTAGGCCATTTAGAAATCATGTCCACCCTAAAAAACAATAACCAGGCAGAAAAAGCAATATCGCTATGATCACAGTCAAAACAGCCAATCAGAATCCAGACATAACTGCGTCGCGTGCTCAGGGCGCGAATCCGCAGTGAGGAATATGGTTGGAATAGCAATATATAAAGCGTTTTTTTAATAATTATCGTGAGTTATTTTTTTTAGTTCTTGCTCTTGGTGTGAATAGGCTTTTACAGTGGAGAGGCACAGGCCGTGTTGAGCTCGCTTCAATGAACCTCTTTTCTTTAATAGCATTAGCATGATAAAAGACATCGGAGGGATTTACCTCTTGTGAAAAGCGTGTTGGCATGGCAACACTCCAAGCTCATCTTTAGTCCTGAAGTCCTCCAAACAGACTGCACACGTTAGCTGAGAAACACGAGGTGCATGAGGGAAAGTCAGAGCCTTTAAAGTTTCCAAACGTTTTTGAAAACTTTTGCTAACATTAAAGACAAAAGGTTTACCCCATGTGCATGCAACCTTGTCGTTTCATCTTTAAACACAACCTGCAAAAATGTAAGATTTAGTCTTATTTTTTATTTATTTATTGTTAAACATAGTGGCATCAAAAAGTGTTTTGTAGACATAGGTTATGAATTTTCAGAATTAAATGAACATTGACTCAAGCTGAATAATGCTTTAGTTGAAACTGAATCCCATATTTGAATTTTGCACCGTATTTTACTGTAAGGTTGCTTTAAAACAATCTCTGATTTATAAAGTACTGCAAATAAAGGTGACTTGATGTAACTGACAATAAAATGTCCGAATGCAGTTAGGAAATCACAGCAAGTGTCATTTGATTTTGAAATGGTACACAAAGATAAGTTTGAAAACTTGTGCGTTTTAATGTGATTTTCTACACCTGTGGTTGCTCTAATAGGACACCTGCATGAACTTGAGAAGAACTGACTTCATAAATTCACCAGCAAACTGAGACTTCAAACGTGAAGAAAAGTGATATAAATGAAGAGGAAAAAGTGTGATTGTAACTAAGTGCCTTCTGATGAAATATTTTGATCATGCACTCACCATTTTGTATCCAGCTCTCACGTTGCGAGCCTGATGTCTCAATTTACTGCAAAGGGGGGGAAATCATTAACAAAAAAAAGGTATAAATATCATACAAATCCATTTTTATCATTTCCTTTTTTTTAATCTAGAAAAATTTTAATGTATTTTTTTCTTTTTTTAGACATTACTATAGGCTTTGTCGTATGTTAACAAATGTGGCGAGGGAGGGTTTGTAGTTCCCAGTGTTTGACATGACATTAGCCAAAAGCCTTTGGTCAAAAATAGCGCCGTGAACAAAAAGCACAAAGATACAATCTAGTCCTGAATTGTTCGAGTTCGGAAGCGCGTGAGGCCAGAGGAAGTTCTTTCTGCTCTGCGGCTGTCTGTCTGTCACAGGCGTTATTTACAGGACAATACTGATGAAGTCCAGTCACAAAGAAGAGTTTTACAAACGTCACCCAGGACCTGCATAGTCTGGCTCTTCTGGTAAACTACAGTCAACACTTACCTTATAAAGAAGCAGCAGAATATCAAGCTTAAAATAAAGATAAAGATCCCAGTGCCAAAGATGACCACATAGATGTTGAGAGGGAGTTCCTGAGAGGTCACTGGAGGCATGGTGTTTTAAATATGAATCATTTCCTGAAGATGAAGAAGCCCGGAAAAAAAGCTAAAATTGATTGATGTGTCATATACCTAGTTTCATAACAGTAAGAGACTGAACAAGCGTATGGTAATATTCAGCTATTGTTAAAGCTAAGAAAAAACATGACATTTTTTCCAACATGTTAGTAAAGATTTAAACTAAACAAAGTTATGGACCTTTGGGTTAATCTAAAAGATACAAAGAATAGCTATTAATACATTTACAATGGCATTAAGTATTAATTTAAAACGATATCTCACCATTATAAACAGGCTCCTGAGTGTCTTTTACTTCAGTGTTTTTTCTTCATACTCGGATTTGTTGATTCTTAGGATCAAACGACTCGTATGAATTAATGACTGTTCAGTTGCATCTAGAGTATTGAGATTCTGTGAATGTGGATAAAATAAAGTCCCGACTGAATCACGGGGATCAGACAATGTAACGGACCGCAGACAGACATAAATATTCACATGCACGAGAAAACAATAAACCCCGCCCCTGTAATTCAGGAGGCGGAGCCTACATACCAGACGATTCACAAAATTATCCAGTGATTCATTCCGTATAAAACTTCTCACGTTCATCAAATTCAGTTGCAATATTAAAAAAGAAACATTAATAATATAATATGATATCTAATAATCGGTGTGTGTGTTTCTATTTCCGTTAAAACGTTTGTGATCTCTAAACTATAGGCTATAACAAAAAGTATTGCATATATCTGATATTATCTGAAAAAAGTATTTAAAGTATTTTATTTCTTTACTTTTTTTATTTGAAAACCAAAATAATTACAGTAATTTAACTATTAAAAAAATCTTTATTACTTTTATATAAAATATTTTTTTGCCAACATTAAACAACTTTAAAAAATAAAGGAGCTTTTATTAAAAGGCATGTTTAGACAGAAATCTGACCTGGTTAAAGGCAAATTTGGGCCGGTGGTTTTGTATCCTGGGTGCTGGTCATGCTGACTCAGTGAGTTATTTGTTCACACCCTGCTAACAAGTCTGACTTTAAAACCTTTAGAAATGTACTAAGTATTACTTTCATATTTAATAAAAAGATATAAGAGTGTTCCTGCTAATTGCATGACCTTACCAAAGATTATGAAGTTATTCTTATTACTAACCTATATTTCACATTCTCATTATGCTGGATATTCAACTACTGTGTTGGATAAACCTTGATGCACCACAGATCATAATATCTTAAACACATGAGATACATGTTTTGTTATTTTAACAACATAATCACTTTATTGGCTGATTGTAATTGTCTGAAGACCTTCAGTAGTTTCTCTTTTAACATAATTTTCAAAAAACAAATGATTGATTTCTAATCCTCCTGCTCCCATCAGCTTCCTTTTTCACAAACATCCCTAAACATTCAGTCTCTCTGTGGGAAAGTTTAGCTCTGCTCTCTGACAAACAAGACTTTAACAAAGGTTAAATGACACCACGGTGCGAGATTCAGAGCAAATTTCTCCACTACAAAGTCAACTTTGTGAACCATCACAGTTAGGACAGAGTTCATATTCCATCTGTCAAGTTATTTTAATTGCGAATACTTAATCCCCATTACAAACAAACTATTTGATCATTCAACATGCTCTGCACATTATGTATGTTTTGGCCACAGGGTGGCGCTATAATAAGGGTTTTAAAGGAATGGTTCGGCCCAAAAATGAAAACTTGAAATGTCCTCACCCTCAGGCCAACCAAGAGGAAGATGAGTTAGTTTCTTCATCAAAATAGATTTAGAATCACTTGCTTACTTATGAATCTTCTGGAGTGAATGGGTGCCCTCAGAATGAGAGATTAAAACATCTGAGATAAAACTCACAATATAATAATTTGCACCAATCTGGACCATCAGTTAACATCTTGTAAGAAAACAAGCAACATATATTTTTAACTGCAATCCGTGTTAAAGTTACATGCCAGGTTAGTATGTTATAGGTCTGCATAGACTGGAATCTTAATTCAGTTTGTACTTTGAGACTTTAAGTTCATTCCAACAAGCCTTGCATTATTTTTTATCAAACAAAAAAGTAAATAAGCAAATGTACATAAATCATTTTTTCCCCTGATCTAAAAAAAAAAATTGTAAATAAATTTTCCATACATAGCTGTTTTTTTGTGTTATATTTTGTTAAATAGAAAAAAAATAACATAAAAATTTATATATATATAAATATATATTTATATATTTAAACAGCTATGCATAAACACACATTTCCAGATTAAGCACAAAAGCAACTTGGAAAATGAAATAATGTTTATTAGACTTCACGTACATTATAAATAAAATAACAATGTTTTAAGATATTGTTGAACGCCCCCGTTTTGTCTCCGGCTGCATGCTCCCGCTCAGAAATTTGGTCCAAAACAAGTTTAATCTCCGAGCGATCAACACTTGTTCCTAAGACACGAACTGGTGTGTAGTTTAGAGCCTCGTACAGTGGAAGGGATTTGCAGTCCTGGCAGTAGTTCAGCTTTAGCTGTTGCAGTGAATCCTTGTTAGATGAAACCACTAACACATACACAAACACAATAAACAGCTGTCCCCAATAATACAGAAATGACAAGAACACTAGCACAATGCAATTCAAACAGCTACAGTCGATACATTGCACTGCACTTGAGGATTTGCTGGATTTGTAAGAACAAGAAGACTGCACTTCTTGTGTACAGTAGCTACTCTATATTACAATACTTTACAAAACAAGTTAAAAGAGACAACTTGAAACGTAGAATACTTCACATGACATCTTTAGTATTAATACAAAGCATACGTCAATGATACGTTGCGTAATAAGACTGCAATTTGCATATAGTCTCATGTAGAGCTCAGTGTCATATCACATGATCTGATCGACTAATGAATGTGACCAGCTACATAACTCAAAACTGATGGATCATACTTTCAATCTTTCCTAGTATTATAACACAGCATAATAGGAAAATGCTTAATTTCGCTTCTTCATGTTGACTTCCTGTGGCAACCTGGTCACCAAAATATTTGGGTGGTGTTAAGAGTGTTCTGGATATGGTATTATTACGGGGTGCATTGTTCTAGGTTGTTAGGGTGCTCTGATTGGTTGTGGTGCAAGTTTTATGTGGTAGCTGGATTGTTTTTAATGGATTGATGTGGGTTTGTGGCAGTTGCTAATGAAGTGTTCACACAGAACGCGTTTTTCCTATTGCTTTTCTATGTAAACCAAAGTACCTTTAAGGGTATTTTATAGTCTTTGATGTAAACATTTTTGAGCGTTGCAATCGCGTCTTTTGTAGCATCTCGCGCCAGACACGGGCGTCGTGAATACATGGCGCTTTTTTTTAAAAAATTAACTTTGCCCTGCATCTCTCATTTTAGCATTCAACTGCACTACTTTTGTATTATTATTTTTAATAAAGGGTTGATTTTAAAGCTAATAGGGCTGTCAAGCGATGGACGAATGCAGGGGCTAGCACTCTACCTAGTAGTCGCTACTGGCAGAGGCAGCTCGCGATTCAACTTCCGGGGGAAGTGCCAGTAGTAACTAGTGGCAGCTGCCACGGTTTCTCTCGGTAATAAGGAAACTGTTCTAAGTTGCATGCAGTGGTTTTTTTTTTAATGAAGATGATGCAAAGTTCGCACAATTGTACACAATCGTTTGTCCCTGTTTATTTTAAATGAATAAAAGTTTTGATGATGCATTAGGCAAAATCACATACAATTATATTTTGTATTTTTACTGTATAATATTCTGTTTTTATCAAATCCAACAAATCTCGTCAGTGTTTGTATAGTTTATTTGACATTTATTCTAAAATAATAAGTAAAAACAGTAGCTACAAAAATTTTTTCATGTATGCTGTTATTTTTAACTTTACCAGCTGGTGTCGCTGTTGAATTACTTTCTACATACTATTAAAATTTTCAAATTTTTTTAATGTCATATTTTGTAATACTTTGCGTTTATTTTTATATTTTTATTTATATTTGTAATATCTATCTTTTTCAAATCTATTTTTATTTCTTTAAAAACACTCGCATCTGGTCTGGTCGCAAAACGATCATGATTTAAAAAATACTATATTATATTATGATATATAATAATGATAATAAAAATACAACTGTGAGAACTTTGCATCATCATAAAAAAAAACACTACCGCACGCCACTGACAAAAGTTTTGTATTTACCGAGCAAACAGCGAGAAAAACTGTGGCAGCTGCCAGTGGAAATTCCTTGGCAGCTGGGGACGGCACCGCGAGCTGCCACTGCCAGCAATCGCACCTGATCTCTCTCCAAACTCGTACACTTGTCAGATAGTGAGCTAATCATAGAATGAAGACCCAGGTAAACAATTACTTAAACCTTGAAGTAATTATAGTTATTACAGTTTGTATTGTTTGTTGCGTGCTCAGTGTTTGTAGAAATAGTAGACCTCATTTTTGTCATGCACAACAAAGTGAATTTGTGGCAAGCATAAACCAGGCTTGGGGCCATTCACAATGTTTTGGTTTTTTTTGGCATTACACTGCACCACTTTGCCTTTATTTTGGACAAATGCCTTCTCTTCTTTGCAGTGTCTTGCACGACAAACTGTTCTAAACTTGTGTACATCTTGTTTCATTCTAATAAAACTTGCATTTTAGACACAAAAACGTGTTTTGTGCGAATGGCCCCTTTTAACGGAAACACGTGTGTCATTCTCTTAAGTAAGCAAGCTACAGCAATATTTCAGTGGGTGGTCATATGAATGAGATGTGCACATTTAACAGTGAATAAGGCATTACACACATTTCTAGAGGTCCTGATGTAATAAGGCATTTCTACTGACCGCTGGGAAAAACTCACTGTATGTAAAGACACTCTCGTTTACAGCAGTACAACATATTAGGTCAAGGCCTGGGCCAGAACGGTTGAAATTCAGATGCTACCAGTGGCTTTATGTTGCATTGCGGCTGGCGCGCAGTACGCTGTCCAGACCACTGAGCTGCCGTAGGAAACCGCGGTTTGGTGTGACGCCACGGTGGTCTTTCACAGTCTTGATGGCCTCCACTAAAGTCATGTTCTGCCGAATCATGAGGTAGGCGAGAACCAATGTAGCAGATCTGCTCAGCCCGACGGCACAATGCACAAGAACCGTTCCTGCAAAATAAGTCACTGTGTCAAAATGTTCATTTGAGTGCTAAAAAATAAAGTAGTGACATAACAAATAATTAATTGCGATTAATCGCATCCAAAATAAAAGTTTTTCTTTACATAATATATTTGTATGTACTGTGTATATTTATTAAGTATATATAAATACAAACACATGCATGTATATATTTAATGAAAACATGTTATGTTGATATATTAAATATATTTAGATATAATATCAAATATAAAAAAATTATGTATAAATGCATTTATATGTAATACTATCAAAATATATACTGTTCGTGTGTATTTTAATATAAACATAATTAATAAACTTAGCATAAATGCTTATATTATGTAAAGAAAAACTTTAATTTTGGATGCAATTAATTGTGATTAATTATTTGACAGTGGTCAGTACTTTTTATATTTTCTTTTTTGAAAGAAATACTTTGATCCAGCAAGGACATAATAAATAAATAAATAAATAATAAATAAAAAATAAATAAATAAAAAAATAAAATAAAATAAAAATAAATAAATAAAAAATAGTAAATACTTGTATTGTTAGAAAAGATTTCTACTTCAAATAAATGCTGTTCTTGTGGACTTTTTATTCATCAAAGAATCCTGCAAAAAAAGCATCACAGGTTTCCAAAAACATAAAGCAGCACGAATGATTCGATTGAACTATTTTAAAATAATTTCTAAAAGCAGACTAATTCCATTCAAGCGAACCTCAAGCTCAGTTTCATCGACTGCAAGAGAAACAGATTACTTTCCTGAAATGAAGCGTGAATGGACTGTTTTGGCTTCTTTTCTGCGTTTTTGTCCAATCTGTCATTACTGTGGCACAAGTGTAGCTTCTGCACTCAAACATCTGTGTATCGTTCTCTCTTGCACCGTTATTCATGTATCAGAGAATGTTAATGTTAATGTCTACAAATGAGGCTAATTTGTCCTGCTAATCCTCTTTATGAAATAATCCATCATCTCACGTAAGTTTTCCAGAGCCCTACAGAATCTATAGCAGCACAGTTCAAAGGTCACGGGATGGCTTCAAGCTGGAACATGGCTGGAATACTACCATACTGCTTACTGCATACTGTCAAGTGTACTGTTTGGGGTCAGTAGGATTTTATTTTTAATTTTACATATTTTAGTCAAGCATGCACTAAATTGCTAAAAAGTGAAAGTAAAAGATATTTATAATTATAAAGATTTCTATTCTAAAATAATGCATTCATATTAATAAGCAATGTTTTGGAGCAGCAAATCAGAATATTATAATGATTTCTGAAGGATGTGACACTAAAGACTGGTAATGATGCTGGAAATTCACTTTTGGTCATACTCAAACAGTAAATACTAATGCAATGAATATTATTTGCATGTAAGTCCATTCAGTTATCTAATCAATTGTGGACCCAATGCACTTCTCTCTGTTGTATATACTTGATAATTTGGCATAATTTCATCGTAGAGAAATTTTTAATAATGTGCATACTAGTGTAAGAAGTATGTATGCTATTCCAAACATAACATACTTTAGAAAGGATCATCATTTATTATAAAAAAATAATAAATTAAATAAAAATTTGACTTTTTCTCGCACAATTCTGACTTTTTATTTTTTTCACAAATCTGACTTTATGACAAAATTATAAGACAAAAAGGTTGCAATTGCCTTTTTTTACGTGCTATGATTGTTTTTTTAATTACATGACAGAAACAAAAAAACCTCAGAATTCTGAGAGAGTCAGAACTGCAAGATCTACAATCAGGATTATAAACTGTATATATTGCTATTATTATATTTTTTCAGAATTCTAACTTTATACAGTATCTTGCGATCCTCTTTTTTCAATGTTTTTTAATTAAATCACTATGGAAACAAGCTGTAAAATCTTATTCTGAGCATAAGGTTCACCTGTAGCTCATCTACACACCCTGCCTCAGGCTACACACACACTTCGAAAGCAGACACACACACACAAACTGTTGTCTAAGACACTTACTTGGAGTCTCTAAATTGTGTGCTTTACACTTAGTTCCTCCTCCTGTGTTTCAGTCAGGGTTTTATTCAGCGTTGCGCTAAAATTACAGCCTGGCTTGTGTGTATCATTCTCTGTGTGTGTGTGTGTGTGTGTTAGTGTGCTTTAGTGTACCACCCAGACTGCTTTGATTGTGCTCATGCTGTCCCAAAGCTTTAATTACAGTCCAAACCAAATGATCCCAACACTCCACAAATAACCCGGGCCAGACCAGATCAAACGCTCGACGAGCTCACACACCATCATTAAGCAGGACACGCCCCTAAGTCTGCCGTGCCACGCCCTGAGCCAATCGCAGAGCGGCATCCGAGGAAAAGAAAACATGAAATAACTCATAATACTCATAAACTAACAAACGATGGAAAGTCTTTTCCACAAACGACCGAATAATGATCCATGCTCAGCAAAAAGCAGCCTCAAATGACTCCTTAATCATCTAAATACAATCAACCAATGATAAATCTGCCCATTTCAAGAGAAAAAATCTTCAATATGTGCATAAACGTAAGCGCAAACATTCAAGACAGAGAGCGAATATATTGTTGGTGGTGTTTGCACATGCAAAATACTAATAGCATGCTTTGATGAGAAAGTTAATAAATGAGAAGAGGCTTGTTGACCACCGCTTTGGCATTGTGTGCATGTGCTGTTTTATCAGCTGTTCTGTATTTCAGTGCTGACCACAGATCATCAGGATAATAGCGGTGTAAATGACATAAATTGGATGCATTCCTACTATTCTTATTGTACTGTATACAAATGGATCATTCAGTGGGTTCAGTAGCTGCAGGTAAATGATCTGATTAAAACACACAGCAAAATCTATGAGCGCCAAAACGAACATGGAGCTGCAAGGATCTCATTAATCCAAAGACTATAAAAGGCCTCATAGATATCAATGTAGGAGATATGAATGTCAAGATCATAAATTCACTGTGTTCTAGATTTTATGCTCTGTTCTAATATCATATATCCAGGACAGAGAAAGTCTCTAAATAAGTAAGAAAATAAACAGTTTCTTCAAGACAGAAGATAAAATGAAGTATTCTTGTTTCTAAGATGTTTCTCCTAAGATAACAAAACAAGTACAGTAGATCTCAAATTATACAACCATTTTATTTATTTTCATTGTTTACTCAAAAAAAAAAATCTCACACAAGATATAGGGGGATTAAAACATTTCAAAAATAAAACTTGTTGTTATTAATAATAATAATAATGATACTATTAATAGTACAATAAATTATAATAAATAGTTAATAAATAATTAATAAATATAATTAATAAATATAAATATAAAATAATAAATCAATAAATTATATTATTATGTAACAATAAATTAATGCATTAATAATACAGTAAAGTATAATATAGCTGTACTTTATAGTACAATAAAAATATTTTGTAAATATTGTATTAAATAATACAAAAATAATAAATGCATATTCTGTAATACTAATAATTATTATTATTATAATTCTTATATATTAGTAATACTACTATTGCACTGTAAAACAAAATAAAAAGTATTTATTGTTTTAGAGAACATTAAATGATTAATACGTGTGCTTTTCTCTTATTCTGGTGGAAAATTGCAGGGAGAAAGTTTCTCTTTTGTTGACTACAAACTGTGGCCTTCACCAGACAAAAAATAGGCTATTAGAGACGCCATTTACAGCATAAACCTAAAACAAATGTATAACTGCAAAGAAATATATTTATAGATGCTTACTTTAGCAAGCACCACTAATACAAATTAAAAAAGGGAGATAAAAAGAAGCATAAAAAGGCTAGGAAAAAGTGAAAGCAAAGCACTAGATTAGACAGCAGGGCCTCCACCCTTTAACATTGGTTAGTGTTTAAGAGAAACACACGCACATACGCATGTGCAGAAACACAAATATCCACATAAGAACACACTTTCACTCCAAAAACACACATGCTATACCCCACCCTGACAAACACACACATATAGCAGTGCCCATGGTGCAATCACACACACATACATGCACATACACCCACAGGCATTTCCAAGTGTGGTGCTCGAAACCAAAGTGCGGTTGCGTGCGCAACAATAATCACCAACCTGCCCTCTCATAACACCACCAGAATAACCCGCACACATCTCAACAGCACTAGAATAACCCAGACACACACACGACACACATGCACTGCAGACATGTTCTGTTGTACTCAATCACAGTCCTACGAATAAAGCCAGCGCGAACACGCAAGTATAAACACTGTCCTATATTTTGAGCTGAAGGAGGAAATGCAAACCTCACAGTAATGCGATATCACAGCATAATGAGACTTCTGATTATTGTAATCATACTGTTGTGTGGTACACAGAGCGAACTCAGCATCTGAGCGCGGCCGAGACGGGGGTTCACAGATTCATGTGCGATTTGGTTCATTTCAGAGAAGACTGCTTCGAGAACGTGCTCAAACCAACACCGTATTGCTCTTCTATTGTTTCTCAGTTCCAAGCCAACTTTGTTTCTCCTAAAATTCCTGAGGAGAATTAAAAATAGAAGCATTGCAAACCATTGTTCTCGGTTTGTCTCATTTAACCCTTTAAAGCCTACTTTGATACACTTTGCTAAAATTACTTGAAAAATACTGACTGATAGTTTACACTTTTTTTTTAGCACAAGTATAAGGCATTTTAGTAGTGCCTTTTATCTGGTGCTTCTTGCTGTAAAGTCTAATCATTTTAATAAGTCAAACTTATTAACTTAAATATTTTAAGTAATATTTGAAGCATCTAAGGTTTACTTTATTATCCATGCGTAATTTGTTTTAGAAAAATCATGTTCAAATGTATCAAAAATAATCATCAGGCTTTTGATGAATACTTATTTGTTAATCTCTCAATCGTTACTGTATTGCATTGCATTATGTGTTTTGAAACTACAGAGCTTATTAAGTTTTAAATATCCTCATACTAAGATATTGTTCAGAGATATAGAGTGACAACTAATAATTATGTGCATTTAATGTTAGTAGTCTGTTATACTGTGAAAAATATCTTTGATTTATTTTACAAACCACCAAAATTATCACTTTTTAGCCAAATAAATATCAAAAGCTGCAATTAAATCGTATTTGTATTCTCTGTTTGAGACTTAATAAAATTCAGCATTATACTAGCGTTATACCAAATAAGCATGATTTATCAAATATAACGCTCAATAATAATACACATAACCAATCCTGTATAAAAACCTTTTTTTGTTGTGCCGAAAACAAAGAAGAAGCTTGAAGAAAGTTTGTAACCAGGCTTTTTTGGGTCACTATTGACTTCCACAGTAGGAAAAAAAATACTATGGAAGTCAACAGTGACCAAAAACAGCCTGGTTACAATATCTTCGTGTTTGGCCAAACAAAGAAAATCCTACAGGTTTGGAACTACTCAAGGGTGAGTAAACGATGACAGACTTATCATTTTTGTGTGAACTGTTCCTTTAAGTAACTTTGTCCCAGATATTCCCAGAGAAAAATAAAAATGACACAAAAAAGTCAAGAGTTGCCATACAACTTGTTGAGAAAAGTCTGAGTTCATGCTGAGATCTCTGACTTTTGACTTTAGCATTGAAGAACAGTTCAAGACACTGTTGATATCTCTTCTGAAACTAGATAGATGTGATTTCTGGAACATCTAAGAATTAGGAGACAATTATGATATTATTTTTCTTTGTGAGTTTTCTTGGGTCTATGGGTGTGTGTGTGTGTGTGTATGTGTGTCTGTCACATAGCAATTTAATGTTTTTCTTAGTCGACCAAGAAACACAAACTAGCATTTAACAGTACGAATTTCAGTATAGACAAAAATAAGGTTGTCTGAAAGAGACAGAGACGTAATTAGAAATAAAATAACTAACATTATCACCGAAGTCCACATTTCATACTCGGATCAAAGAATCATGTATTGTTATGTGTGTATGAATGTCAAATTTACCTGCGCACAGATACGTGTGTGTTTGCACGTAGGCCTGTGTGTGTTTGTACTTAACAAGCTCAAATTTGCTTTCACTTAAGCGTGAGAGAGGATCATAGGATAACTTGTATGCTGTGAAATTCCATCTGTTAAACACACAGTATACATTTAAAAAAAAAAAAAAAAAAAGTAAAAAGGGCTGTTTGCATTTGTAACATTAGTCTATGGAGAGTTTTTGTTCAAAAGTAAAAAAATCTATTTGTCTTTTGAAGGACATTAACATTTGTGTTCAGTAAGAATGCACTGATTGATCAAAAAAGTCAGAGCAAGAACTTTTGTGATGTTATGTACTAATAAATAAATAAAAAAGGTTATTTCGTAGATATGAAGTTAGAATTGTGATGTATAAAGTTACAATTGCGAGATAAAAAGTTAAAATTGCGAGATCTAAAGTTTAAATTGCGAGATATAAATTCAGAATATACACTGTCAGAATTGCGAGGTATAAAGTTTCAATTGCGAGATATAAAGTCAGAATTGCGAGATATAAAGTCAGAATTGCGAGATATAAAGTCAGAATTGTGATATACACTGTCAGAATTGCGAGATCTAAAGTTTCAATTGCGAGATATAAAGTCAGAATTGCGAGATATAAAGTTTCAATTGCGAGATATAAAGTCGGAATTGCGAGATATAAATTTAGAATTGCGAGATATAAATTTTCAATTGCGGGATATAAAGTTTAAATTGCGAGATATAAAGTCAGAATTGCGAGATATAAATTTTAAATTGCGGGATATAAAGTTTCAATTGCGAGATATAAATTTAGAATTGCGAGATATAAAGTCAGAATTGCGAGATATAAAGTTTCAATTGCGAGATATAAATTCAGAATTGCTAGCCTGGGCCTGCCCATACAGATATAAGGGATATAAAGTCCGAATTGTGATATAAACACAATTGCAAAAAAAGTTGCAATGTAATGTAAAAGTTGCAAAAACCTATTTTTTTATTTTTTACTTGTGGAAATGGGCTTCCATAGTTTTCAAAATTGATAATATTAAGAAATGCTTTTAAGTAGCAAATCAGCATATTAGAATGATTTCTGAAGGATCATGTGACACTGAAGACTGTTGTAATGATGCTGAAAATTTAGGTTTGCATCACAGGAATAGAGTATACCATACAATATATTCACATATAAAACAGTTATGTGAATCTTACTTCACAATAAGCACATAAATGCAGCTTTTGTAAACATAAGGGACTTCTTTCTACATTTTGTGTGTATGTGCTGAAGTTTAATTGGATCTCAGTACTCTCACACTGAGAATAAATCGATCAGATATACAGACCAATGTCCATCCAAACCCTGGATGTCATTGGAAATTCACGGAATTGGAAATTTTGTTGTTGTTGAATTACAGAGCTCATGTTTGGTCTAAACTGGAAGTTTTAAACCCCGCCTAAAAGGCCAGATTAGATAGACGTTCTGCACTATAAACTCCTTGTTTTGGGTCACACATAACAGCTTTTTAAGTGCTCAGGCACCAGATAATAAAACGTTTAACATTGTACGCAGGAAAGATGAGAGAACGGCCGGACCAGCATGAGCGTAGTCTCTCATTTAGAGATCTTCACATGCTTTAAACGTCTATATGTTCATTTACTAGATCCTGTAAAAACAGCCACAGTGAAGCATGCTGGGATGTGTGACGCGCAAGAGACAAAATCCAGTCACGCTAAACTCTCAATACAAACACAATAAAGAAACAACGTAAGATACACACAACTGCAAATGCAAGCTTTTGAAGGATGGCATCATGCAGAATGTGCACAGACTCAGATAATTGGTGTGTTCAAGTAGTCTTGGGAATTTATATACATTATATATATATATATATATATATATATATATTAGAATTATTTTTGTATGTATAGTTTATATTCATATAATTTATATTATATTTAAATACATTTAATATATAAATATAACTTTTTTCGTAAATATATAAATGCATGGGTGTGAGTTTCTATATACATAATTATTATACACATTGCATAAACTATGTGAACAATTTTTTTTTAAAGCAATTAATTTTGATTAATCATTTAACAGCACTAATAAAATGTAGATGTTTTTTTCAGCTACTTGCCAAAGCCAAGGCAATATTTTGTTTCTGTTTTATTTATTTTAACTTGATGTAGGTCTAAATAACTAAAACTCAATTCAGTTGAATTAATACATTTTTAAGCAATAATAATAACTATATTTAAAATATTTAACAAAATATATTTATATATATTACATATATAAATATTGTAAATATTTATAAATACTATAAGTTCTCTGTGGTAAATAGCACTGAATAATAACACCAGAAGCAGCCTTATAGTTAATTATAGTCAAAAGCATCAAACAAGCGCTCTACTTAACCTTGAAATTTACTGATTTGGAAGCAACATCATCTGCCATTTTACTCTTTAATCATTATCTGATCAGACAGCATTAATTAAGGCATTTTTCACTAGATTGCGAAGTGATTATTTATTCATGAGATGGTAAATGAATGCCACTTACTGACTTAAAAATGCAAATTAGGTCATGTGACTAGTGTACTGTTGCATACTTCTGTTTAAAACACAGTATGCAGCAAGCAGTATGTACATTTCTGACTCTGTTAAGCTGCTTTAATAGTTTCTACAGATGGTTTCTGTTCCTGTCATGGATGGAAGTATTCAAGAGGCATATTTGAATATTCATGAACACACATAGCAAACATTTTCTCTGCAAATACAAAATCTCTAGCAGTAATCCAGTGTAAAACTGAATGATTGGCAAATGCAATTACATGACAGGCCACTAGGGGGATTCAACCCATATTAATTAATAAAATACTTTTTATATCCCTCCCTGTCTTACCGAATATTCTCTGCACTCTTTATTTCCCTCTTTCTGACGGCTTCTTCCCTCGTTCTCTGTTTTTCTAGATTCCTGTGATGCCAGCAGTGTAAGACTTCATTCAGCTCTTTTCATTCAGTCCGAACAAATATTTGCCTTCGTCATTATGACCCTAAATCACCATAATCTTGCCTCTGTCTCTCTCTCTCTGCAACACACACACACTTTAAAAAGTCATTGCAGCACAAGAGGACATTGAGAAGAAATGGGTCAGTTTGGAGGATATTATAGTAATTTATAATTCGGATCAGTTTCTAAAAATCAAAAAACTACCAACATGGCATGATGGTAATACTAAAAATTGGATTAATACATAAAATGACTTAATAAACCTTTTGAATGATGAATTTGATTAAAAATGTTGATTTTGCATGAATTTGATTTATGTTTTATATATATATATATATATATATATATATATATATATATTTTTTTTTTTTTTTTT
>JAUCNO010002546.1:0-11578 GCA_032353835.1 Enteromius viviparus
GTCATACAAAAAATCGGCCGATTCCGATAACTAGCCGGTCAATCGGTGCATCTCTAACACAAACGCACATTGAAGATATAGTTTATATGCCATTTTTGGGTATAGGACATTTAGATGAACGTACTTTTTAATACAATTAATTAATTACAACTTTGTATACATCCTCGTTATTTTGACTTACTGATACTTCCTCACCTTTCTTTCTCTCTCTCTCTCTCTCTTCCTCGATTGTCCTCTGTGGGGACACATGGAGGTAGAAACAGGACTATTTACTCTGGTTAATTTGTGAACAGCTGATATGGCAAGGGCAGCAGGAGATTAATTAGTCTGCAACAGCCGCTGTCACACACACACACCAAATTAAAAGCAGGTCAAAAAAAAGTCAAAAGCAGCAACAAGAAAATGTAATACAGCATTGTCCTTTAAGAAGCCAAACAACATGGCGCCTGAATGCTGAGATGTTCAGACAGATGCGCAATAATAACATAGTAAATCTTTGACAAGTGCAGTACAGCTATTCAATTTAAAGTAAATTAAAGATGCCTCTTCCACTTTAACATAAAAGGAATCAACTGATTTATAAATGACTGTAAGTTGGACAGCATTTCCTGCAATAAAGGCCTAAATGAAATCTGTGCTGAAGTGATTTCTGTTCAATTTAAGAGAGTAGTTTAACTGAATTCAGGCCAGGCCAGTAAGTCCTGTAAGTTTAAGTTCCTGAAAAGCTTAATTCGTAAAGCAGAAATGTGGCATTAAAGATTTGGATTAACGCTGCCACCATGTGGTACTACACTCCCAATGCACATCCCATTAAAAAAAAAATTTGCGAAACAGGACAAAAAGGATAAGTAGTGCATATTCTGGTCCTATTTGTAATTTTGTCTGTATTTAGTTCTCATGCACGCTTGTGCACAATCAAACCTGGTGCATTTGGATATAACGGGCCTCTAAAGTTGTATTTAGAACTAGAAATTGCATGGGCCACAAACATCAGCAACACTACCTTGTCTTGTTTAACCCTTAATGATTCATTAAAGCACTTGAATATGACTTCAAAAGTAGGACATTTCCACAAGGCAGCATCATTGTCGTTAGTTATTGAATGTCATGCAAACATCTTGGGTTTAGTTGAAGTTTTGCATTAATGAAGTGCAACCTCAACATTTTGCTAAATATCTCTTTTTTTATTCTACATAGGAAAGAACAGGTTTGTAGTGACATGAAGGTCAGAATTTATATAAGGCGCTCAGTCACACCAAAGTAGAAAGCACATAATATGGTTATGATGACACTCTTAAGGTGCAGTCACATTTACTGTTGTTCTGTGAAATTTTGGGGGCTTGTCAACAGGAAATCAGCACAAAAAAAAGTTGTTTGTGCTCAGTTCATTATACCAACCAGCAGAACGTCAGAGGTGATTCATGTAATGCTCTGACAACTGAGCTTCTTTCACCCACAACATTTTGCCAAAAAAAGGTGACCACACTTTTGCGATAAAGCAGCGTCTCTTGGGTAGAGTTTATAAAAAGCGGTTTTATGACAGAGTACTTTCAGCTCAATGTCAGGTGTGGTTACCTGGCAACAGTTATCGCTGTCTGCCATTAGATACAATGCTGTCTATTGTCTCTTTCAGAACTTTGATAGCGGCGGACATCGGAGGGCACATGTAGACACACAAGCAGACAACCACACGCACAGGTTTCTTTTCTGGGAATGCATGTTATTTACCAAGTGCGGCGTGAACGACAACAGCATGTGTTCTCTACAGAAAACCCTCAATTTACATCTGCAGTCTGCTGGAAAGAAGAGCCCAAGTCTTCACAGAGCGCTTGCAAGAGAACAAAACTGCCTCAGGCTGTGAGCAGGCAATGCTGGGAGTCCAATCAAATAACCTCTGTCTGAACAAGGTTCCAGCAGCTCCCAACACAACAACAGGCAATATTTTAGTTTATTATTAAAGCTATATTAAAAATATTTATTCAGACACCAGATATATTTGTGTTTACTAGTGGGTACTGTAGTTTATATATGTAAGTGAGGGTAGCAAAATCAAGTGACATATTGCATCCATAAATTCTTCATACAGTAGGCTACCAGTTAAACTGATAAAAATTTGGGACCAAAATTATTCAGACACATTTAGCTGACTTTTTTTTTTTTTTTTTCCGGTGGCCTTTTTACATCACACTCTGAACATAATGAAGCATTGCGTGGTAATTAGTTGACCTAAATTGGTATTAAATAAGTTTGTACTAAAATTTTACAGCTAACAGCTATTGAACCTAATTCATCTGCGAGACAGTCTGACAGAAGGGTGGCATTATCAAGATGAATTTGATCTGATAGAGTCCTTGTTATATTTTAGTACTATTTTCTAAACCACTGCAAATAAACAAATAATGTGACAAATGTTGAAGGTGGCTGAATAAATTTAGGTTTAAACAAAAATGAAGGAGAACAATTAAAATTAAATTACTCGCCCCAATATGACCTTTGTTCATCTTTGAAACAAAAATTTAAATATTTTTGATGATGTCAGAGAGCCATCCGAAGCTCCACGGACAGCAATACAACTGAAATGATCCCAGATCCACAAACGTATTAAATCCATTGGTAGTCCTCAACAGTTTTGCGATGCTAGAAGAATATTTTTTTTTGTGCAAAGTTTAGTCAACCATTATTTTTCCATGCGTTATGTCGTCTGCCATTTTAGAGAGTTTTACAATGCAATGCATATCCAAACTTTAACGTATGTGACGTAATCAATCTCGTTTACATCCGAGGGAAAGCATATGCATGTATGTAATCTGCAGTTGTTCACGCCTGGAAGGAAGCGTACGTGTGTGCTGTGATACCCTCTAAAATGGCAGAAGACATTAGTCAGGGGAGAAGAATGGTTGAGTAAATTTCTGGTTTCTTTGCACAAATAAAAAAAAAAAAAAAAAGATTGAAGCAATGGGGAGTTAAGTCCTCTAAAAATCTAGTTCATTCTTCAAAGCGCCCAGAGTCAGTGACGATGTGGATTCATGTGAAGTTCGTCCACATTTTGGGAATCTGCGCATTCGTATATTATCACCACAGCTCGTCCGCTCTGCCTTAGATCTGCTCTTCAGTGTGATCTTCAAAGCCTGCGGCAGCGTTTCATGGCTTACTGCTCGGGTTGACCGATCTCAGCCAGCGTGTGTTGTTCTGTCTGACCGATCCCCCACCCCCCCACTGTGTGTCTGACCTCCAGATAAGCGAGCACCGGCGGCAGACCGAAGCTGCTTGAGACATCACAATCCAGCAGAGCGAGAGGGAAAGAGAGATAAGAATGTGTCACAAAGATTGTGTCTCAAAGTGTTAGAGTGAAATGCTGTGTGCATGTGTGTGTCTGGGTGAAATCTGCAATAAATGAGACTCGGCCTGCCCTCAGACAATGACCCTCTTCAACTGAACAGGAACGCCATCACCGAGTACTTTCCATGCAACCTAAATGAACCTGTCCGCATAAATGCATTTCAAATAGACAGACAGGATGGTTCTAGAGATACTCCCAGAGAGAAATCTTGAGACGTTTCAGTCATATTTCATTTAAATAAGTAGATGTTTCTTTACAGATGGAGCCAAATTATGGTAACACTTCAGAAAAGGTAACACTTGTTAACTATTAACTACGTATGTTAATAAGCAGCTAATTAAATAAAGTGCTACCTGATTTCTCACAGACTAATCATAATTATGATCTCTTCTGTATCTGCATGTTTTTCATGAACAGCAAAGAGTTTCAAAGCAAATGAGGCTTTTTGTCGTCTGCTTCTGATTTTTCTCTTGAGAGAAAGTGTATAGGTCTCAAAGTGTGCTCAGAAAAGTCAGAGATTTCAAGGAGAAGTCATTCACTTCTATCCTAAACGACCCGAGTAAAATTCAGGGACTAATTGATTATTAAAAGAAGCAAAACTCTGGGCAAATCTGAGCATTTGTTTTCTCTAAATTTATAAGAAAGTAGAAATAAATGAAATAACAAGTATATTTTTAGCTTAAAGTCCCCGTTAGCTCTATACAGTATGATCTCATTACATTTTTATATTCTTAAAAATAAAGGTTATTTTTTAGCATGTGTGGTTTACGTTCCTGGAATCTTTCCAAAAACATTCTTTAAAGTGGGAAAATTCCTAATTTAAAAGTTAAAAATCAACTAAATGGTTCTTTGGAGAAAAAAATAGTCCTTTTAGGGCATTCATGAGAACCCCACCCCCTCAGATTTGGTTTAAAATAGATAAAACAAGAAAATAATACCAGGCAGGCAAGGCACTTTTGAAAATAGTAGGAGACAGAGAGAAAGAAACTGTTAAAAGGTAATGATTGTGCAGTCATATCCGCTCCTGGCTCCGGGTCTGCAAGTGGCCAAAGTAATGGCAGTGTTGCAGAAACAGAGGCTGGCAGGGCAATCAGCATTTATTCTCTCCACCAAAGCACATTTTCTCTAAAATACCATACCTGGTACAGTATCACAGTGACTTTTGGAAAAATATGCCGTTTTTGCATTTTTAACATCTTGGTCCAACGCTGACTTCTGTTCTAATACAATGACATATGGGTAATGTTTCCATCAGTCTTACCAAACACACTCAAAATGGGGCGAGAATGACTCAAGGGTTTGATTTCTGAAACTTTCAGATGGCTAGGCATCTGTCCGCTTTTGGCAGTTTGCACTTGGACCACTGTGACTCAGCGAGCAAATGCATTTCACACGCTTTTCATATTGGAGCCAGAAATCGTGAACTCCTACCAGTCAGTCTGTTAAGTCCGAAACTAACCTTTTATTTATTTTTTAAACCAACTGATAAAAATCTGTTCACAAGTCTAAAAAGTGTCAAAAGAAAAAAAAAAGCTACAAGCTTCAACGGTCGCACTAACCTAGTAGTCTAAAGCTGTCTTCTGGGAGATCTCAAGCGTTCGAGCTGGCACCGAGCAAAACAGGATGGCACTGCCATTTGACAGTTGTTAACGGTCATCAGAGTGGAAATATAACCCTATGTCCTTCTGGACCACTTTAAGCTGCTTGGATCGTGTTTTTAAAGGAATAAGCTTTACTGTGATTTTAACATGCTTAAAGTGCCCTTAATATAGATTTTTAAAAATGAGCTTTCATGCAGTGTGTACCACAGCTCTAAGTGAATTAAAACATCCTGCAAAGTTTTATAAATCAGTGTACAAAGTTATTGTCTCTCAAATGAAAGATTCGCCTCTAAATCATTGAAACAGGTCGTTTTTTTTTAAATGGAGTCCCAAAATGTTTCATGAAAAATGAAACGTTAGCATATTGACCATCCACTTGTTACGTGTGCAGACCTGGAAAAACTTGATTTTGGTGTTGGTCTGAACGAAAACGCAAATTCATTCTTTGCCACAAGTTGCTGTTTCTGAAGCGTTACCAAAGGGGGTTGGAAGAAGAAAAAAAAAAAAAGAAAAAAATAAATAAATAAATAAATAAATAAATAAATAAATAAAAAAAATAAAATAAATAAAAAAAATCGCTGAACGAATCATTTGGGAGTCAGAGTAAAAATAAATGCATCTTATATGAAAATAAAAGTGTTTTTTAAACCTTGAATGCATGTCAACCCTTCATAACCTATAATAGGGGCACTTGGCATACTGTTACACCTAAAACTCCCTTAAACAAGGTACAGTCATTGTAATTACACTGGAGAATTATTGTTATCATTACAAAAAACATGGCAATAATTTTGATAAAAGGTCAGCCATAGTAAACCATTGGTGCATGAAATAAATATTTTGTTTTTAAATCATATTATCAGAGCTAGAACTGTATCTTTCCATCAGTATACACATTTTTCAGCTCTATCAAGGTGCCAAAAAAATCTAAATTGGCAGGAGTCTGTAACAGTGCTACTCAGACTGTTGGCAAACAGTAACCAATTTTAAATTGCATTTTTTTATGTGAGCTGAGCAGCATATGAAACGATCAGAGTAAACAAACAGCGTAAACACTGGGATGTCTGATTGAAATGATTATGCCTGATTGTACACATACTGATTAATGCAACACCTGGTGCTCTAAAACAAGGGAGTACGAGTCTGTATGTGTATACAGGTAGGTCTGAGTGTGTGTGCGGGTTTATGTGGTTAATAAAGGACACACATTTATATAAAGACATGGATATGACATAGATATTACAATATGTAGGTGTTTTATGTGGACATTTTTAGTGTCCCTGTAATTTAAAAGGCTTAAAAAACATTCTAAAATGGTGTTGTTGTTTTTTTATCTAAAAATGCACACAGTTTCCTGAAAGGGGTAGGTTTAGGTTAGGTCAGTGTAGGACAGTCTGTACAGTATGAAAACCATTACACCTATGGAGAGTCCCCACAAGGATAGCAAACCAGACATTGTGTGTGTGTATGTGTGTGTGTGTGTGTGAGTGTGTGTGTAAAATAGCATTCCAAAACACAACATTTGCACCCAGAAGCTACAAAATCAAGCAACTACTCTATCACCTTCAAGTTGTTCCAGACACACACATCTCTGTTTCCTTACTACAACATATTTTCTTTCTAATTTAAACGGATGGTGACCAGGAACGTCAAGCTGCAAAAACAACAAAATCACAAAAGCATCTATAGGATTCAAGCACTATATTATAGTCTGCCTAAGTAATGTGAAACCAGATGTACCGTTACAGTACATATAATTAAGCAAATGTAGAGTACTTGCAGACTAGTAACACAAACCCATATTTAATTATAATTACAAACATAGAAGAACGTCTTCCTCGCAGGAAACCCATTTTGCTGCTGTGTGAAAGTACACCGTTAAAAAAACAGCTGTACACAACACAACACAAAAAATAAGTAATTTATAAATTATTATTCATAAATATGAATTTAATAACAAAAGATCTAACAAAAATGGTAGTGTACATAACAGACAAAAAAGAGAAAGCAGTTACTTCGATAGAAAAACACATTAAATGTAGGGTTTCTTTTTTTCACTGTAAGTTATACGACTTCACAGTATACAGTATTTTACTATAAAATTTCATATTGGATTTACAACAGTTTTTCACTGCAAGGAAACTCCGCACTTTTCAGATATTTGGCATTTTTACAGTCTTTTGCCATTTGAAAACACAATGATTTTTTACAATACAGCTACAGCCTCAGAGAATTGTGGGTTGATTTGGGCCACTAAGTTAACACTGAATGTGACAGCGACAACTATACGGCCATCAGACTGGAACATAAGTGCTGCGGACAGACGTCAAACAGATTCTGCATCGCTGCAGCAGGGGAAAACGTCACACGTAGGCTTAAGAAAACAGATTTTTACATTCATGAGCGTGTCATAAGCACGCTAGAAGCTGACATGCATGATCGCCGCAAGTGTTCTAGCAAGTTTCAGAGGTTCAGTATTCTGATTTAACCATTAAAAGTCTAAGTCTAATTCATATTCACTACATTTAATAGCAAAAGGCTGCCTATTATAACTGATAAAAAGTTCAACAATAATAAGCAAAGTTCAACGTTTTAAAAACAGCTAACCTTATTTTCCTTGAATTTTGCTCTCAAATCCAGACAGCAACATAAAAAGACAGACAGCTTTCATGTCTGTGATTTTTCACAGCAGGATGAATAGCATGGCACTGTTGCAAGATTTATCTTCCTGTAGTGTGAAAAAATAAGGATGTGTAGCAGTTTCTAAAGAGCTAGACCTTTATATCGCTGGTCTGACACTTTAGAAACTGCAGATTCAAGTGTACTGCTGGGTTCAAGAATTCACGCTTTCCTTGTAATAATACTAAAGCAAAGTATTATTCGCCGGGAGAACAGCGAACTCCAAACCCTAGTGGATGGAACCCTAGCGTGGGCAAGAGTTCTGCGTTCGGCTGGTTCACCGTCTGCCCCCCCGGAATTTGAAAGGAAACGGTGTAGAAGGGGAGGAGGAGAGATGCAAAAAAACGAGACGCGGGGAAATGAAAGGTGGGAGAATTTATAGTGAAGGGGAGAGATTTGATTGGGCGTAAATAAACAAGGGATGATTAGGTAAACAGGCTGCCAGCGATACTCTCGAAACAGCAAAGTATTTGCAAAACTTTTACTTTATTTATGAAGCCCAAAGGGAGAGACATCTCGGGCAAAAGGAGCATGATAGGGCTCGCTATGATGCCATGATGAGAAGAGAATCCAGACCAATTTAATATTCCTTCTGTGAAGATGTTTTGGCCAAAGCCTGGGCCACCAGATCACAAGAGCCAGCCGTGATTAACAAAACAAACCTTGCCAAAAAAAATAGAGGTCACATTGCATCACAAGTGATATTCTGCAATAAAGAAGACAAACCTTTGCTCTGTGGCTTTATTATTTTAAATGACAATTAAACAATTCCCATTAATAACACCTTCTCATATTGCATCATTGTAGAAAATAATGCAAAATACCCAGGATACATACAATTTGAAATGGTAAAGTTCTTAAATATCCATCATGGTCATTTTACCATGCACTAAAATTAAGTAAAATAAAATGTAAAATATAAATGTATTTAACGTTAACATTCAGTAATGACAATGAGCTTAACCTCCTAATATTAAAGTGCATGAAAGTGAATATCATATGCCACTAATGAGTTTAATTATTTTTTTTTTTTTTTATAATATGTGGCCCTACATTTAAAATATAAATAATACAATATATATAAAAAAACTATTATTATGATTTTGGGGTGAAATAGGATGTGGACACAGAGAAGTTCTCTTTTCTGCTATACTGTAATTGCAAAACATCTCACATTTTTCACGGTACAAACCATTTTGATGGTTTTTTGCTCTGCCGTTCTGCTCTACATCCTGCAGGTCCTCAGGGATTGTCCGGGCAGCAGGAGTAAATCAGTTTCACTCTCGGTGTGGCCAAGTGTCGAGGCAATTTCTCAGATCGGGAAAACAACTAAACTGCTGCCTCATTTCTAATGTCCACAGGTCAACAGTTCAATGGATTTACTAACACAGTCAGCGGGATATTCGTTTTTCAAAACCAAAGGAGTAAGAAAATCATTGCATTTTTTTCCATAGAACACAAAAGCAGATATTTAGCAGAACATCCAATATGCATTTCTCTATTAAATGAAAGTGTGTTTCTTCTATAAGAACACCAATCAGAGATAGAAACGTTACATGTGGGACTAAAATCATTATTAAGCTGTTATCATTTCTGAGCTTAATCGTCACACTCACAGTATGAAAGCAATGCTAACCAAAAAAAACTAATTAAATGCTAATGAATTTTGACTTTTATTTACAGATATGACCCTCGTTTTTGCTACAGCTCTACAGCATATCAGATGACGTTAAAACTCATTCTCAGACCCACAGGGATTAATTACATTGTGATGGGTCTTAGCCCAAGCGTGCATCAGGCTGTTTGTCTGAGCGGAGGGGAATAATATCTCCTGGCAGCCTCAGTAAAATGGTAAGCAACGTGAACAGACCTCATGAATATCAATTATGCATTAAGCGGAACTATGTGGTAAATAGGTAGGCTGGTCTATTGTGGAGGCAATGGGAGTGTGCAGACTCTTGCATATTCATACCGGTTCACCGGAGTCGACTTAATTGGATATTTGCTTGAAAAACAAATCAATGTTGAGACTGATTCATGCATGCACTGATGGTTAATTCTGATAATGGTTACCACAGTAACTCCATTAGACGGCAAACTGCATATCTGCTTGTTTAATTACCAGAAGACCATTAGTAGGACATCGTTATCATTCCCACGGGTTGAAAAAGGAACTTTGTGACGTGAAATTGGATAATGAACCACAATCCATGTAGAGAATGTGCTATAATATTACAATGAATGACTTCGCCTTAAAACATTGTGGTGAACAACAGGTTTGAAATGCTAATCGGTTGCATTTATAAATGCATTAACTGAATTTGCAACATTTTTTTCCTGAGTCATCACAAGGCAATTAAGATAATGATGACTGTAATCTATTTTCTGCGGAAAGGCCGCTGTGTTTATTAATAGGTGCTGTTGTTGTGTGAGCACTGTTCACATGTCTAATTAGTGTCTAATAGACATTCGCTTATGATCTGTGGGTTTCTGTGTGTGTGTGTGGGGGGGGGGATGTCAAATACTATGTGTGCCTTTATCCTCCACTGAATAAAAAAAAATCCCACAATTCTGAGTTGCTGCGTTTTGTTGTTTGATTAATATAAATAACAGACAGCAGCAGGTATTTATTGGCTGCTGTCACATTAAGACTGACTGCACAGATTCAGTATAACAACACATATCCAATTTCTTTCTGTTTATGTTCACATCACGCAAGACATATCCAACTGTGTTTATGAAATCACTTGCTGAGAACTTGGGAATAATTTTGGGTAAGTGAGAGAACTTTCAAAGCAGAATATCATTAATTCATGCTCAGTCCTTCAGAAATCATTCTAATACGCAGATTGGCTGCTCAAGGGACATTTCTTATAGTCATCAATATTGAAAACAGTATGTACAGTATGTTCATCCTTCACAAGTCTCTGTATGACTACACAGTTCTCACTACACTACACAAGAAAGACCGCAGTAAGACACTGTCGGTTGTCCAGACCCTCTATTAAATTGATCAATGATTCAATCACACCACTTCCTGGATGTAGGTGTATGTGTGTGTGCCTTCCTGTAATGAAAGCCCTGCATAGACAGTGGTATAGACACAGCAAGCAGGTTCGGAAAGCACTTGCTGTCTCTTTCAAACTTTCAAGTCTTTGACTCAAATTGAACTTCGTCTTCAAAGACTGCATGCATTCACACATGTACTACACATGTAGGCCACAAACTGCTCCTGGTTCAGCCCGATGTTTTAGCTAGTCCGCTTCAGAAGAGGATTTTACTGTGCTCAGGTGACTTAACCCTAAAATAAATATTCTACCACAATTTACTCACCCTCATGTCATTCTGAACCTGTTGGACTTGACTACTTGCTATAAAAGGAGAAATTCAGGCTGTACTTTTCCATGCACTTACAATGAATGAAGTATGACACAAAAGCACCATCAAAGCATCATAAATATGGTGTAGTATTTCCCAAGTCTATTGAAGCCATACAATATCTTTGTGCTATGAACAGACCAAAAATAAAGTGGTATTGCTCACTGTGAGCTGTTAACCACTTTAAACGCATCACTGAGTTAAAATCGTCTTAATGATGGATTCGTTTAACATGCTTCTTTTTGCTTCACAAGATGTTTATTGATAAACTAGAGCCCTGTGGATTATCTGTTGGAAGTGTGATGTTTGTAATCAGCTGTTTGGATACTCATTCTGACGGCAGCCATTCACCGCAAAGGATTCAGTGGTAAGCAAGCAATGTAAATCTCTCCAAATCCGATGAAGAAACAAACTCATTTACATCTCGGATTGCCCGAGGGTGAGTACATTTTCTTGCAAACCTTCATTTTGTGTCCACTATTCCTTTATGAAGAACATCAAGACCCGGTTTCACAAACAGGGCTTAGCTTAAGCCAGGACTAGGCATTAGTTAAATTAATATATTTAAGCAACTTTTACA
>JAUCNO010002547.1:0-11570 GCA_032353835.1 Enteromius viviparus
CACCTGTAATATTTTCTTATAAGGCATTTTTGTAAAAGTTGTTTAAATATCTTAATTTAACTAATGCTTAGTCCTGGCTTAAGCGAAGTCCCGTTTGTGAAACCGGGCCTAAGAATATTAAATGTATTATCATTATTATTTTAGTTGTATTTTATGTATATTTTATCTATAGCTTTAATTGCTTTTAATTATTAAGTCATTTAATAGGCTGCCTTAACGACATTTTTATTATTTCAGCTATTTTTTAAAGCAACATTGCTGCTGTTTTACTGGATTTTATTTGGGCATTAGAATTACTGAAAACAAGTGAATGAATAACTTAAAGATGAATTTCTGATTTCCTTTTTACAACACTAATTCCAAACCCTTCTTGAAAAGCTTTGACACTCAGGCTCTGCTTTAGAGGAACGGGTAAACCAAGGTTGCTTTTAATTAAACCAGCAGTGAGACAAAAAGTGAGTTTCCAAAAGTGCAATTATTTCCTCACAAAAACCAATGTTCTTGTTAGCTGGTTATTCAGTGTGCCATAGCCAATGCAATTTGTTATCCTTGGGACAGTAGCACAACCCCATTATGAATAAATCTGTTATTTCCAACTACTGAAGGTTATCTGAAAGAGTGTTGCCCCAATTACAATTTCAGAAGGTCCTATTGCATTTTTCCGCTCTGTGAAGCCTATTATTTGATACCAACCAGCCGTAAACCCACAGAAATGAATGGATCTGATGTAATCCCATCTGATGTAATAGATTATAGAATCAGGTTTTAATCATTACAAAAAACAAAGAGCTTCCTGTTGTGTGTGTGTGTGTGTGTGTGCATGTAAGCAACACTCAATTAATCAATCAAAGCGGGATTATTGAAAGCCAAGAATGAATGTGGCTCTTGAAAGCACTTCAAAGTAATTATTTAAATAATTGTCCTTTGAGCATGTTGAGAACATTTACATTGTTTGCATTGGGAATAATCTGGGAATCTGATCAACCACTTTGGATGCTCTGGCACAGTGTCTTCCTTCAAAGAGTGCCTCTCAGTCTTCATTAGTGGCTTCATTAGCTTTCTCACATCTCTGATCACTTGTAATCAGGTTGATGATGAGAACTGGGTATTTCACAGCTCAAGTTGCCAGCCAAAAGAAGTAAGTAAGATACATAGGCCTACTAAGATCTAGATGAGTACTTTACAAATATATATATATATATATATATATATATATTTAAACAAATGGCAATTTTTAATGCCTTTTATGGGCCAAGGATGCAGTTATTTGATCGTATAATCATTTACAAATATAATTTGTAAATATATACAAAGGGGTGCAGAATTCTGGGTGATGGTCCCAGGACTTGTGGGATTGATGGTGAGAGCACCAGATGGCTCATTAGTGGCACTGCACCAAACTGGCACTGCAGGGAATACCGGATACCATCCACCAAGCAAAACCAACATCTCCAGACACTAAGTAATAGGAGAGCATGCAGTTATACACAGACAACCGCACAAGCTCATGCACGCGCACACACAGAATCAGATACGTACATGGACCACGCACTCATTTACACGCACTCTCTCTGTCGCTCATACAAACACGCATACACACCTCTTTGATTAGAGCGAGGTCTATGCAATAACTCATATTGACAGCCACCCGACCAAACTTGGCTCGGTGCAACAGGGTAGCAAATCTAATCATTGCACGCGCTAAAAATAACTCTTTTATTTCTCGCTCTCGCTCACTTTTGTTCATGTTTATCCCCCCTCCCTCTTCACGACTCCTTCTGTTTGCTGTCTCACAGCATATTGTCTTTCTCTGCCAACTGACAGCGTAACTGTTTCTCCTCATCTGTCTTTGCCGCCGTTCTGGATGTGCCAAACTCTGCTGCTCACGGAGGGAAGCAAATAACGTCTGTTTCTTACTGAACACAGACACGGTGAGAATATTACTGACGTTAAATGGTACTTTATGGGTTTTTGGGGTGTGGTAGTCTCGTGGCAGCTCAAAAGTCCCCTTGAGATTTTATATTTTGACTTGCTATTATGATTTCAAACAGTAGAGGGCGCCACAAGAATGCCTCACGGAAGCGTTTCATTGGTTCTCAAGAGATTTATTTGTTTATTGCAGTGTCGATCAAACCCAAGTTATTAGGAGTCAACATGTGCATTTGAATATCTTGAAAAGACTCGAATCGTCGCTGGAAGCTGATGAAACTACAAGTGAGCCGCAATCAATATCTGTCCTTCACATCAGTGTCGCTCAAAACATGGCCAGTGAAGTATGAAATGACCCGCTCTGTGTCTGTACTGTCTTGTTTATGATTTGCCAGATGATTCAGTATCATCTATTTCTTAGCATTTAGTAAAAGAGGTGTGACAGATCCACTCCGAGCAATAGAAGTACGAGACTATTTGAGATAAAATAGAACAATGGTTGCAGATGACAGCCGGCTCTCTGTTCCACGCTCGGCACAATGCCATCTCATTCCCCCTGACAGCTATCATTATTCTTTTTTTTTCTCTCTGATTTTCTGTGTCTTTCCATTGCAGCCCCTGTAATATTTCTCATGTTTTGCTCAACTTTTTAGTTGCATCTTACACTGTAAAATATTTGAGAAAAGCATTTTAGGAGGGTTGGGAGAGAATGAAGCAGGGAGGAAGGGAGGGAAAATAAATGAAAAAGCAAAGCATCTCTGTCCCTACAGGCCTCAGGGCAAAGACCGCACTCTTTTCCTTCAGACAGACTAATTTCCATAGTCATGAATTATTCAAATCATTCAGCTTTGACACTCAGTCCGACTACAACATACACACACGTGCAAGTGCACTTTCACTGCAATAACACACTGGGGGCCAAAACAACATTTTAAAGAGACACTGCATTAATGATGTTGCTCATGTTACCCAGACTGTCCTCTGAAGGAAAAGCTGCAAAAACACCTCGCTTTCTTCAAAAACCTTGACTACCTGTGGAATTTGGTGGGTTTGTGGAGGTCAGTCTGTTAAATAGCTTCAATCTGGCCAAATTAAAGCCTAAAAGGTTTAATAATAAAAATACAAAGATGGCAATGCAAACATATGTTTAACATATATATTTATATATTGAACTTTATTTTATGAAATTAATTTATTTTGATAATTATTTTATATTATTATTATTATTATTTATTTTTAGAATTTTATATTTGTCATTTCATTTCATTTTTCTGTTTAATATCATTACCTTTTTTTTTGGGCAAACATTTCTTGTCATTATATGTGTCATTATTCTAAACTCGTTTTACTGTCAATTCCCTCCCACTCAGCCAAACATTAATCTTTAAAAAAGCAGCCATAAACACGTAGGTGGAAGAGGTGAAAGAGGTAGCTTAAATATGTTGCCACAACACAATTTTCTGGATCCATACTCAATATCAGTCCTTTGATTATGATTTACAATTGGTTTGGCCTTAATCTCAGTCACAGCATGAGCCAGATTACCGCAAATCTCAGATTTACTGTAAGTGGGAGAGGAAAAGATCATGCTTTTATTCCAGCTCAGGCTTCACGGCAGGGGGCCTGTGGGGGGCCTTAAGGGTGTTTGAAGCAAGGTTAGAGCAAAGAACTATTTCCACTCTGGAAAATGCTCTTTCTGAGCACTTTTGAAGATTGAAACAGGCAAGATGGATCTACAGGGTCTAAACATATCATCTGGAAGAAAAATTCATCACCATCACAGATAAAAAGTAGAAAGAGTAGAAATACAGACTCATTAATTACAGTGTCCATACAGTTACTCATTTTTATTTTATCATGCAACTGTTTTTTTTTTTTAATTGATGCTTTGTCAACACTGTATGGCATAAAACACAAATTAATTTTATTTTGTAATAATGTTTATTATCAAAATAGGTTGTTATTTTAAAAAATGCTCGCCACTGACTTCATTTAATATTATATGTTATTTTTATTATGTTTTAATGTCATTGCATTGAAGCCTTAAATATGATTTCTAAACATTTATATAAATAAATTCTCATTTTAATTTATTAACTTGCATACTAACAAAACACTAATATTTATTGTACTGTATTTGTATTTTATCATGCTACTATTTTTGTTTATTGATGCCTTGGCAACAATGTATCCCATGCAATTAAATGTATTTTATGTATATTTCATTTCTGCATAATGCAGATGTTATTTTATTAAAAAAATATTGAAAAATACTTTTTATTTTATTTAATAATTTTATTGTCCTTTTATGTTTTTTTGTCATTTCATGCATTGAAAATGAAATTATTTAAGCGTAATTTTCATTATTGTAGGCTATAGTTTATTTTATTGTATTATGTCACTGCATTTAAATACTAAAATTGAGTGTGCGTGTGTGTAAATTGTGTGTGTGTGTGTGTGTGAGAGAGAGAGAGAGAGAGAGAGTGCTCCCTCTGGTCAGCCGGGGCAGGGGCAGGTCCAGATGAGTCTTGTATCCTCCAACATCAGCCGTGGGGACTTTTACTTCACCGGCTTTCCTTGAAAACTCACACAGGTACCCCTGAACATTCATACTTTACCCGCACCTGGCGGCTTATCTGAAGCTCAGCCTACAGGGCGGGGAAAAGCAAGGAATTGTTTTCGAGGCTGGATTCCCAACATCGCCCATACTTCGGATTTCCCTAACAAAGTGTCCTGCCTCCCCGGCATTTCGTAAGGAATACTCTTGTTTTTCTCCCAGCTCCAGAGATCCACTTGGAAGACGAATAATGTAAAGCTTTGATCGCGATCGCTTTCTGGCAGTTTACGAACGGAAATCTCGATCTGCCATCGCGAGTTGTGTCTCAGAAAGGTGAGTGAGCGTTCAACTTTGTTTGTTTTAACTGCGCGGTTTGCGTTCCTAGCGCGAGTGTTTGTAAACGCTTAAAACAACCTCTAATCGTGTAATTTCCTTGAGTCTCGCGCGTTCCCCCTTCAACTGTTATCGCCACATTAGTGACAATTCTTTCGAAATAAATCAGATCGACGCAGTAGATTCGAGTGGACTCGCGGACACCACTTTTGAATCTTTGCAACACTTAAAAACCCATGCAACTTTTGTAACGTATTGTTGAAACATGTTAATAAGCGATATAAGCACGCGCGGGGGTCGCGAGAACGTGGAAAGATACGCGACGGAGATAAAGTATCAGTAGACATTCTTTACCATGGTGCTTGTATGGCGTTTCCAAGGCACTATGTACAATGTACTCTTAAAACAAGACTATGTGAAAAGAAAAACATGTTAGTACCATGATATGACGTTATGAACGCCACATTGGCTTTATGAGGCACATATTTGCCTTCAATCTTGAAGAAACAAGATTTTCGGGTTTACTCATGACATGTTAGCATGTTGTTGACAAGTCAACCTCTCCTTTGCTCATTCTGTTTGCTTTAGCCGGATGTTTGTTCCCCTTAACACTGTGCTGGTGCTTGACATATGCTGTGTTAATAGTGTAACTAGCACTATCCCACCTAAGGTGCTCTTTAAGGATGTAAAACAAGGATTAATGACGGGGTATTTAGTAATACCTGTTGTGTTTGATTGACCGTGATACATTTGTCACAGACTGTGGATGAAGGCACTATCTCCGTTCCTGTTGTCATCGAGTTTCACTTACCTTCATTTCATTTTCTCCCGGCTTGTTTGTTCTCCCAATTACACCCAGCTCTCATATTATACAAGCTGTTGTGATAAAATCAACTATAATGAGGTAATCAAATTTCTCTCTGCTCTGTAATTGGGTGGCTGCGTTGCTGTTGGTATTGCAGTGAAGTTCAGTGCTGGCAGTGTTACAAAACTGATCACTTTGAGTGTTTGCCTATGGTAAAAGAAATACTTTGAAGCTTTGCTTAACTGGCGAAGCTTTTTACTTGAAAGTCCAAGTCCAAGTTTGCGTTTATATTGATGCTCAGCGGCAAAGCTCACCTAGAAGGCTATTCCAAATGGAAACTGATGACAAACAGCATCTGATACAGTAAAAAATTGGCATAGAAACTAACTTTGCTAGTTAATTTTGCAATTGGTTTAAAAAAAACACAAACATGAGTACAAATACACAGTGTTTTTGGGAAATAGGCCTATATCTATTCTGCGTGCTTAAACTCATCAAACCGATTCCCAGATATATTGTAAAAACCTGGAGTGTTTTTGATTGCATTGATTTCAATGGGTTTACATGGATTTGATGACTGTAATTAGTAGATACATTAGTGTCTCGGGTATTATTATTAACAATTAACATTTGTTGCTTGATATCTGAGTAACTGGGTTTATTATGGAAAACTGGAACCTAATTTACCCTGATTATATTTAAAAAAAAAAATATTTTATTAGTTACTGAATATACATAAACAGCCACAGCACTTAATTTTGAATCATCCGTATGAGAACGTTCCTCTTGCTTGAGCAATTCATAGCAGGAAGTCATCCGGCCCCCTCAAGGTCAAAGATCAATGGTCAAAAACAGAGAGCGTTGAGAGAGAGTATGCTCTTTCTACCCTTCTTTCTTCGTCTCTTCTAAGCAGTGATTGTGTTTATTTGTGTTTCTTGTGGGGGAACACGCACACAGTACAGTGGCCTCATTCATGCACTTCCTGAGGACTTTGTGTTTGTTTGTTCATGTCGCCCATAGAACATGGAGCTGGCTTGATTAAAGAATCATGATAATCATGTGAAACCCTCATTTTCCTGTTTTGAGTCACCGACTTGTGTCTCAACAGGTCCTTTAGTCAGTGATATCAGTGTTGATTGTTATGAGAGCGATAAAGCTGAGTAATTGGCGTTAAAGAGTGTGTGTTGAAAGTATGTATCTGTGTTTGTGGTTACGTTGTCCTTGTCCGTACTTCTCCGCCGGGCCTGTTGGATAAGCCCATCTGTGGTCTGGATGTTCAGTCATTCTCACTTCCTTAACAGCCCACTCAGTTATGAGCTAATCGCAATGGCTTTTCTTTCTCCTGTTTTGCATTGTGTTTTTAAAGAACACTCTTGGCGCAGGAGTATTATGTTTTTGTGAAGCTCATAATTATGCAACTCTAATGATTAATTTTCTATTCGTGCTGTGGGCACGATTTTTGAATGATATAAAATAATATGCTTAGTCATGCATAAACAGATCTCGGAGCAGCACATCTATCTTATGGCGCTTTTAGAGGGAAGGTTCACCTAAAAATGCAAATTGATATTTTTATCCCCCTCGTGTTGTTTTCAGACCCGTATGAGATACTTCCGTGGAATGTTTTGAGGAATTTGAGGAATGTAGTTGTTGCTATTTTCTTCATTTAGTTACAAAGAGTGACTGAAGGTTGCAAAAGCATCATTAATTTTTGCTTTTATTTTAAATATTCTGAAGCCATCCAGTAGATTTTTAATCAATAATTAAGGCTGGTTTATGAACCGGATCAACCAATTGATTGATTCAAAACTCTGTTTTATATTAAAAAGAGGATGTTCAAGGAGGATGTTCTTTAAAAAGTCACCTTGAAAACATACAGAATTGGTTAATGGTGTTAACCACAACAGGATCGTTGAGTCAATGAGTGGAACTTGTTTTGTGAATGGATTCATTAAAAAGATTTGACTAAAAAGAGTGATTCATTCATAAACTCTCATCATATATGATGGCAGGGCCTTGAATGTCTTTAGAATGCAAAAAGTCATATTTTTTGATACTTTTATTGTTCTTTAATGGTCATTTTAGAGTTTAACAGTCCAGGTTATCATTCACTGTCAAAAAGACTGTCCAGGATGTTCTTCAAAAAGTCACCTTGACACCATAAAAAGGACTCTTTTAAGATGTTTTTCCATTGGTTATTAACCACGAAGCCCAAGTCAGTGAGTGTAACTTGAGAAACTGATCACTTTGGTTTATGAATGGTTCATTGAGACCAGTTTTGTGGACTAGATCGGCCGATTCGTTCACTCAAAATGTGATTCAACTGTCTGATGTGCCTTTTGAGGTCAGCTAACCTTTCTAGTCCCGTATGCCCCCAGAACAGCCCTCTGTAGGTTGTCATTCTCTGTCAGCTGTTGCAATAGAAGCAAGCATCCTGTCAGTCTGAGAAAAGCACTTCAGCTCTGAAACCTCATATACTGTGACGCTAATGGATTTCTATGGGTGCTAATTTAGGCCTATGTCACGCTAATGGATCTGCACTGGTAGACTGTGCTGAGAATAATGAAAAAGTCGCACAAAGGCCGATGTCTATCGCCACTTCGCCACAATGCCTCCCCACCCTCCGTTCTGCTTTATTTAAATCAGAATGTGGCTTTTGGGCATCATATTTAATTATTAGGAATGAGGTAGAGAGGAAATGTGAGAGGGAGACATGCTGGGGCATGTTATGATGTCCTAGAGCTCACGTCCTCTGGGGTCGGAGAAGCAGATTCATTTGCTCGCATCGGCGTCCTTGTGCATTATCAGGGGACAAAGGTTATGTTTACTTTAGACTTCCGTTTAAACCGCTGGCCTGGAATGCCTGGTGCATTAATGCTCATCATGAGCGATATTATGTTGTAGGATCATGGGAATTTCTGCCAGTGCCTCTCCTAAATGTTGTTTATATTCAGTCACACGCTTCAGTAGTCATTGATTTGTGTGTAGATAACTGCACAGGTGTCCTTCCATACTGAGAAGGCATAGACACGCTTCTCTGAGAGAGTTCTGTGATGTCAGAGCTGTTTCGCTCAGAGTTAGTGCTCGATCAATATGGGTTTTTCATCAGCTGATACCTAGAGAGCAGGATAGCTGATGTAACGCTAATACAGTGCAATGACAATTGCGACCAGAAAAGTTGAGGCCATATTGATTAGCCTATTCACCGATTTTCAAAATTTTATTTAATTTTAATTATTGTTATTTTTTAAATTCTAATATATTTATTTTGGAAATATTTAATTTCTACTTATTTTACATTTAGGTTACATTTAGAAAAGATCCTAACAACATTGTTAATTGTAAGAGATGTCTAAGTCAGCATTTTCCTCTTCAATTGAGATCATTTCCTTATTATTTATTTAGTATATAATTTATTTTTCACATTTTCTTTACATTTTCAATACTTTATTGACATTTTTAAATGCATTTTGTTGTATTTATTATTTATTTAAGGCTGTTGTTAAATTTACAAATTTTAAAGTGTTTAGTTTTTTTTATATATTTAGACAATATAATATAGATCTGACATTTGATTGGTTATCAAAAAATATATTAATATTGTATTCACAATATTCACAAAATGTTAGGTACTAGATTTAGATTAAACTTAATTTATATTTATATATATATATATATATATTATATATATATATATATTATAAAATGTAACATATTGACTAATTTATTGTTACGGTATACACTGTATACATTTTTTTTAATAGTGCTACATCGCTAGCATGGATTCAGAATGGTTTACAATGGTTTTTTTTGTACCATTTATTGACAAGGCGTATAAACTTTCAAATTGTTAAAAGTTGCCCCAGTGGGATGCTATTGGCTGAATAATTATCCTGGCAGATAAATCAATGCGCAGTGCTGATCTAAGAATAAAATAAAAGGTTATTAGAGGTAAATATAGCTAATGTTTTTAAGAAACCTAAATTGACTTAAATTTAATTGACTTTATTTTGACAGAAATAAAGATATCACTTCCTCTCACTTCATCTTAAAGTGAATTTTTAGTTCTGAATGTGCAGGAAAAACTGATGATGTTGGTGCTTTGTGTAAAGGTCAGAGATATTAACACTTCTTCTGTTTTGTTTGTGCAAGTTTCTGACAAACTGGATCTGTCTGACAGCCGTCCATTCTCTGACTCAATGAATAGACATGTCTCCTCTGCATTTTTTTGACCGTGCTTGTCATGTACGTGGGTGTGACTTTAGTGCTTGTGAGTGTGTTTGAGAGGGTGGGCACTGGGCAGTGTGTCTAAATTTAGTTGATGGTATTAATGAGTAACTCGGAATCAGCATCATGCTGAGAGCGACAGTGAATTATCACAGTAATGTCTCTGGTGCTTTTCAGGGTTCGCTCAAGACATCCTCTCGGCTTTTAAACGGTTTGTTTGGGAACCTGTCACCAGCACTAGATTCATTAGCTGTCCTTGTATGCTGTTTTGGCAGGTGTGTACGTTTCTTTCAGACTGGGAAAAGTGTGTGTGTGTGTGTGGCAAACATGTGGGTGGTGTCAGCAGGTGCCAATAAGTGTATGAGGTGAGATCTCACTTCTTCTTCTCCTACATCTGAGTGACAGCTGTAAGTCTCTTGGGGACACACACACAATGCCACATCCCTCAGTGTCCTACCGTGTCTCGCAACACATATGGAGCCCCCCACCAAACCCTGCAACCTGTCGTCCTGTCTGGCTGTCTCTTCCTCCATGGCTAATGTCTAACAAAAGCTCATAATGAACCGAAATGGCCATTAAGATGATTGATTGCTTCATTCACTCATCTATTCACCACCTTTATTGGCCTAAAAAGTGTATTTAACATCATGCCACGATGATATGTACCTCAAAAGACCATTTCTAATGTAATCACGATCGCCATTAGGTTTTATTGTTTGTTTTCTAGAGCAAAGAGACCAGCGTCTTTTACTCTGAATTCAATCGGCGAGCTCTCCGGGGTCAGGTTACGCTTCTATGAACGCTAAATCTCTTTTAGCCTAAAACATGAGGACTTTGACCCTGGTTTTACAGCGTTACACAATCCTAACAAAAGTCCATTGACTGAGCGGTTATTGAACAAGGTGCTTGTCCTTACAGACTCGCTCTGTTTTAAGAGGCCTCCAAGATTGAAACCATTGCTGTTTTGAAGACCCTCCAACTGAGCTCTCCTTTCCAGCGTGCTTTTTATTCAGGGTCCTGAAAAAAACAAAAAACTAAAACGAGCATGTTTTACTCACTGCTTGCCAGGAGACCGAGACAGAGCGAGAGAGAGGTGGCAACATGTATTCAGCTCTGCCCTAATGTCAGTCAAGTGCTTCTCATTTGCAGAACTTCAAAGCAGACACTGCTTTTCTGCATTTAGCTCCATCTGATTTGGATGATTAATGCAGTTGTGTAACGGTGCAACTGGATGAACCGTGCAGGAACTCAATGGTAGCTGCAGCCGTGCAAAAATGGCTTGCACGGTTTAAATAAACACATCCCTTTGAGTCATGTAGGTCTAAATCTTGAATACACAAAAACACTTGGAACCGTCCCATGGTCTTAGGCTCCGGCCAAAAATGAGGCCCATGTGAATTGACATATGGCTGATTCATGGAGTCTTTGTATAAAATGGGCGGCTTTTCCAGTTTACTAGAGTCATTTTTAACATTGTCAGATAAATGTGTTCTTTATCAGTGTGTTGCAGTGTAATTATGGATTCAGAAATTTAAAGTAGTTAATTTTGTACAGTTTAATTTGACATTTGGAAATCATGGCAACAGGGTTGAAATTTTAAGAACACAATGTAGAAAATGTCTTATCATAATGTAGGAAATTATCTATATGAGATAAATTGATAATAATGAGGGACATACTTTTATTTTATTTGGGTAACGTCTTCAATCAATGTCTGAT
>JAUCNO010002548.1:0-11565 GCA_032353835.1 Enteromius viviparus
ATATTTTTTTTTTTTATTAATACACTACCATTTTATGGATTGCATATTTCAATTATTATGCCTAGTTAATTACTACATAAAAATTAATTATTCGATTTTATGGATTATTCAGTAATGGACACTTATCTTAAATGTAATCTATTTTTGCTTACAAAAAAATACATAGAAAAAAATATGGAATATAATATACAACATTGCAACATGTGCATTCCAATTAATCTTAAAGTGACAGTAGTTGGATTATTTTGATTATAAAAATTATTTAGCAATAATTATTTGAAAATATAACTATTTTTATTTATTTGGTTAAAAAGAAACAACACCACAAATACTAGCTAACTAACACCATAAAACATGACAACATGATCAAAACAATCTATAATTTTATTTAATCAATTTATTTTTATACAGTTATTTTATTATTGTACATCACTTATTATTTGACTTTGGAAACATTTTTTGTTTACTTTTTTGTATATATTATGTATATATTATGTATATTTTTCTTCTATGAAAGCCCTTTATGTCAAGACCGCTGTAAATGAAGGACAGATTGAAGCTGACCTGATGATGCTGTCCACACAGTTGATCTGCTGGTAGGATGGAATGTGTGGCTGTTTCCGCGCTTCCTGTAGAGACTGCTTTAGATGATCTCGAATTCCCAACCCACGACTAGTGTTAAAATGAACGCCTGCAGCCGCCACTGACGGGAACACACACGTTCAAATATGATTACATTAAGATCAGCGGAGGAGATGACTCAAGACAGATGCAGAAAAGACAGACTCCAGACCTGCAGTGGCTGGTCCTAACTGCGTGAGCTTCCTCCGGGAGTCCAGATACGCCTGCTGGCCCCAGTTCTTCACTTTATTCACATCATCACAAAACTGCTGCAATGTCATCTGCAAGATGAACGATCCACCGTTAGCTACAGGCGAACCGACATTCATATGTGACTTTACATGCGCATTGAGACGTACGGGCTCTCTGTGTGAATCCTCCCAGAGGTTTCCATTACTGTCACTGGACGACTCCACACTGATGTAGTGCTCATGAGAGCCGTTACTACCCAGACTGCCATAGCCACTGGATCCCTTATTATGAACCGGCTGAGAGAAAGCAAACCAGCAACTCAGATGTGCTTGACAATATTTTAATATTTTAGTATTGTACAGTTGAAAATGTAATTTTAGGCAAAGCACTAAAATTCCAACAGCTAGTGCTTGCATGATTTTTTCTGCTTAATATCTTCAACATTTTAATATTAATAGAAAGTCCAAAACTAGAAATAGAAAGTCTTCTGTGTCTTTAGTGATCCCTCACCTGAAGGAAGAGCTTGTAGATCATGGCTTGCAGCTCTTTAACGTCCTCACACATGATTGGCTGCTCGGTTTTAGTCCGTGTGGCAAAAATGTCCTCTTTCAGAGGCCCACTACAGAGAAGACACACAAAAACAAAAGCCTCTGTATGAGAAAACATTGGTGTTTGGACACACAACAACTGGTTCGCTCCTGAGCCGGGGCTTACGTGCGAACTTTGTGCCTGCCGATGATGAAGGCCACCTTACGGCTCCAAGGGTTGATGAAGCTGGACCAGCTGGAGTCCAAGGTGATGTAGTCGCCGTTCTGACAGCGGAAGCGGATGGGAGAGTGTTCAAACGGAGGCTGGCCAGCGTACTTCAGAACTGGAAAAGTTCAGGACAAAACACATGATGTGATTTCAAGCTCTTTGGGGTGTTAGTGCATAGATAAGATCCATAAATTTGCAAAGATAATGACTTATGACTTGTCCACACCCACTTTTCTAAGTCACAAAATGGGTTTATTAGTGCTTATATAGTGTTGTTGTCGGCGCCATGTTCTGGAGACACTGTGTTTTGTTGCGAAATGAAACTGCTTTATGCTTCCAAAAGAGGACACTACTAGAAATCAGTGGTTAAGTTGTATTTACAACACCGTCCCAGAAGAGTTCAACCCAAATCTGTATGTTCAGTGCATTTACGGAGAACTGATTCCTAACAAATGCAAAGCAGCCTATGCTGGCTGTGCACAGAGACTATAAAGTGGAGCAATTCTACCTCTGCAAGGACAGTCTGGTGCTTCTGACTCACATACTGTAAGTACCTATGTTTTCATATTTAAAGGAATGGCTGCTGATTTTCCAAACATGAGTTTTGAGCAGTGAAGGGTAAAGTTGGTGCTTGCCGTTTGTTGTTATTCTGCTCACGAATGCAAACATGGTAATGTTTACGAGGCGTGATGCAACATAACACGTTAAAAATCAGTATTAAGTCATGATAATCAGTAATTATGTCTCCACTGGATGCAACAAATACCTTGTCAAAAAAACTCATTTTTTTGTTTTTGTATCATCACACTGGGCATCACGTTATGATAAGGGGTGTAACATGTCCGTTAAAGGTATCCGGCCAATCATAGTGCACTGGATAGCTGGCCAATCAGAGCACACCTTGCTTTTTAGAACGATCAGCTTTGTACAAATCGACCCGCTTCAGGAGGCGGGGCTTAGAGGAGAAACAAAAACGTACAGTATGTGGAACAAAATGTGGTTTTTGAAAATGAAACCCCATAAATACATCGCATTATACCAAATAATGACCCCTTTAAGACCTTATATTACAATAACAATGTAGAAAAGCCATAAGAGATGTATGTACTTTTGCGGTGCATGGCCAGCATGAGCAGGCGGTCCTCTGGATGCAGGCAGGTCAGAAGTGAGGTACCAATCAGGTCCTGAGGGAGGTAGCCGAGCAAAGGCACCGCACTGCAAACACACACACAACTAAGACGTGAGGAATAATTTCGCGTAAGAAAATGTATTTATTTGCAACTAAAATGTCTCATCAGGCTGCTGATTCCTTTGCTAAAAAGGTCACAAATCACTCACCGGTCATCCACTTCTAAAAAGACACAGCCTGGCGAATGAGTGGTGCTGAAGATACGCTTGTCCATGGGAATGCGGGGAGCTGGAGACAAAACAGGAAGCAAACCCGCATGAATAACCATCATTTCATCAGCACAGCTTTAACTTAACACTAAACTAACAATGCAGACATAACCCACATTTATTTCCAGCAGAGTTCAACAAGTAACATACTGAGGTTGTGTGTCAATAAAGCACTGTACTATGGTTTGAGAAGGTGGCGAGGTGAAAGGTACCCTCGTATCCCGAGATGATGCGCTCGGCCAGGGCCAGACAGCACGGCTCCTCCTCTCCGCTCAGACCCTGAACCTTCAGCAGGTATGGAGCGATCCGGAAAGGACTATAGCGCATTTCTCCATCTCTATCCTTCCCTCCTCTGAACACAACGTTTCAAATAATATTATCAGTTTGACTGCACTGCCAACACACAACTGTGATACTATAAGCTTCTGTAGAGTTGCCTTATAGATGTAATAAAGTGAAGCTGTTCAACAGTAAAATATGCTACATCAATAAATAAATGCAATGTATTAATGAGATGCATGAGATAAGAATGAGTAAACATGCTGTGCAAGGTGTAGTTCTGACCTGATTCGACAGAAGAAAGACTTGACCTGGGCACATTCAAACAGAATCGCCGCTGCAGAGAGACAAAGACCAATAAGCATCTTTAAAAGACGTCTGGATAAATTAGTGCATGTCAGTGTAAGGTGTCGGAGTGACTCACCGCTGTCTGTGCCCAGGTTCCAGGGCGGAAGTCGTGGTTGTGCCGTGTGTGAGTAAAACACATTGACGTCTTGATGGTACAGCAGCTCCACGAACTTGGCAGATTCCAGAAACTTTCTCTTGCAGTGAAGCACACTGGAGGCCTGTTCGGATGCGTGAACCACCTTTCCAGAGGTCAGAGAGAAGACCACCACAAATGTGTCCTGAGAACAACACACAAGCCTTAGTGAACTTCTTCCACAGTTTAGCCATCAACCTTTTTCTAAACCTATGGTTACGGTATGTTTTATGGTATTATTGTATGGTTATTCTGAAGAATGTTGTAATATATGGCAGTCAATGCGGTTCAACAGATCAATGTTCAACAGAATTTGGAAAAGTAAATGATGGTAGAAGGTTATCCCTTTAAAGCAAGACTTTACAGGTGAATAGGGTAGATATCACCCAGATATCAACAAGTTAACTTAAAAACGTGAACTTAAATGGGCGGTTATCAAGCGTATCAATAAACTGCATACAACTGAAGAACAGAAATCAGAACAGTTTTATTTTGTGAAACCTTACCACACATACGTTTTATAAAAGCAATGAGCCCCATGTAAGCCATGGTTTACGGTGAATGTATAACAGCTAAGGGGGTTTTAGACGCTTATTGCTTTATTTCATCACTTATATAAATAAAAAATATTATCAACAGACAAAACAAAACAAGTATATGATCCATTATTTAATCCATTATTTAAGCAATAAATGTTTTGGTAAACATTTAATATCTATATAATATTTTAGCATTTTCTTTTATGTTCTTTTTTTTTGGATAAATTATTAGAAGTGCAAAGATTGAAGTTTTAAATAAAAAAAAAACAATACATTTTTAAAATTTTTATCAAATTATTTGTTGTTGTTTGTTAATGTCTATATGAGGTTTATTCTTTTCTGTTTTAATTTAATATTTTATAGCACATCAAGTTAAACTAACTAAAAATAATAAATGTTACCTATTAAAAAAAAGTTTGTCATATTTTTAAGTTTAGAATGGAATGCTTTTTATGGGTTAAATTTGAACATATTTGAACAAATTAGAATATAGATAGAAATAAAACCATAAAGTTTGGTGAACGTGGAGATTTCAAGAGAAAAGCGCCCTTAAGGACAGACAGTGCCAGACAATTAAAATCTACATCCAGTCCTTCCACTAGTCTGAACGACACATAATGAAAGGCCAAATAGCCCAAAATCTGACCGGTGAAAACAAACAGTGCAGGCTTTGAGAGGAAACTGAGCGGGACGTACAGTGTTTTTCAGCGTGTGTTCAGATGTGATTCCCTCCAGCTCCTCCAGTGTGCACACAGTAGCGTCTCGTCTCTCCTCCAGACCGCTGCTCATCAGTAAGTTGTAGTACTCACTGTTTGCTGCAGGGGGCGGCAAAGGAAGAGCAAAAGTGAGCCGAGAACCAGAGCCAGAGTCTTCTAGTTAATCAGTGATCACAAGACACCAAGACAGATGTTACGAAACTAGACAGAGGAACTACTGGGAAATATCACATAGCATTACATCACAGAATCAATAACCACATTAATATAGAATGACAGAAAAATAAACCCATATGTAAACTGAAGGACTAAATCCCTTACAAATATTACAATTTCCATCAAATTATTATACTATAGCTACACAAATGTAATCATATCCTTCACAATTGCAGCATAGAAAACAATTTTGTAGAAGTTTTACATAACTTGCACATTTGTTGCATGTGAAAATATGAACTTGCTGTAATTTGTGGCAAATTACGGTAACCACCGCTGAATTTTTTTTCCAAGTGATAACTGTAAGCTCTTTATGCATATCAAAAGATTTGTTGTTTGCACGACCCTACATTATTTTAGCTGACATTAAGATTACAAACGAGAGATAAAAATATATCAAGCATGCGCGATTCAGTAGAAGTTTCCAACAGTGTCATCAGAGCATCAATTATTATTATTTTTTAATTAAATGCTCATAGTAACATTTTTATGTGTTAAAAAAAATTATAAAATAAAACAAATATTCAATAAAATAAAATATGGTAACACTTTACATTAAGGTTTATTAGATAGCATGAGTTAAACTAAGAATGAACAATACTACAGCATTTATTAATCTTAGTGCTAATTACAGCATTTACTAATGCATTATTAAAACGGCAAGTTTTGTTTGTTAACATTAGTCAATGCACATCAACTAACAATGAATGGTTATATGTTTATCAACTAATGCTAACTAATATTAATAAATACTGTAATAAATGCATTGTTTGTTCATGTTAGTTAATACATAAACCTTATTGTAAAGTGTTACTATGAATATCTTCAAAAAATGATCAAATAAATACATAAATATTCAGTTTATTTAGTTTACTATAGCATTCACTAAAATTGACCGAGTGTTCAAAGCATAAAAATGTCTGCCCTTGCTAAACGACTAGAGATGTTGGATTCCATTTCTACTTTGAGAACCTATAGCCCAAAAAACCCTCCAGGAAATACACCTCAGCCACATTCCAGAGTGTTGAGTTTCACAATTACTGAAAGACGTGACGCAAATGATGACTAGAAACTGTCAGCATCTGCCCAATCCAGGCTGCTATACAGGAAAACATATTTGATATGACGATAAACAAAACATGGGAAAGCGCTGAGGAGGAGGGAACAGAATTAGCAGGGTTTTACTGGCAGCGCCCTTCCTGCAGACGCAGCCGACACACGCCGTTACATAATCACAGACGCTCTGAAGCAGATCTGTATGTGTGTGTGTGTGTGTTTATACCTTGTACTTGTTTGACACAGTTCAGAGCGTAGTACAGTGCCTCTACAGTGCTGGCTTTACTGCGGCTTCTCTTCTCAGACGGCAGCCGTTTCTTCATCTCCTGCACTGTCTGCATCATCTCCCTGTGCGTCTGCTCACGCCCGTGCTCCGTATGCTCACTGCACATGCAAAGTAATTTATATAAACATGCCTTAGAAAAAAGCCTTACTGGTGTGCATCTTAAGACAAACCAAAGGCACTGACATTTTTTAGGATCAGTCAGTGCGAGTTCTTTTAGTTGAAACAGCTTAGATTTACATTTAGTCTAGGACTAGGCTTAAGCCTGGTCTGTGAAACCAGTGGCTAATGTCATAATTATGAGTTTTCTGTAATTTTTCATATATAACTGATGTCAATTTTGAGCTGTAACTAAAACACCAAGCCCCGCCCCATGACTGACAAAAATAACAGTGTTCGCGCGAGCAGGTGTGAGAGGATTGAGCGCAGGAATGATCGCACGCGAGTGCTTGAGTTGCGCACGGATGACATATTGAGCCGCGCAAGGGTTTGATATGAGCTCGCAGACTGGTTTCTTCGCATGTACATCGGTTCTCCTCTTGCAGAAATGATTTACCGCGCTCGCCAGCATCAGTAGTACGCTCGCTTATTAATGGCCTAGATTTGCCGCCATAGATTAAGTGTATTTTTCGCAAGCTCGTCGGATCGCGATGTTTATCGGCCATAGACCCAACCCTACATCAAATATCTACTATTACAAATATCTAACAATTATGAAATAGAATCAACTTTCAATGCAACTTTGTCTTATAATTTCAACTTTATGTTAGAATTATGATTCAACAAAGCGTGATTTCATATGTTGTGAAAATTTCTAATAATTACTACTTTTTCGCTTAGTAATTTAAAAGTTTTCTCTTTTTTTTCTCATTACTGACTTAGTATGTCCATTTCAGCTTTAAATCTAATAAAAAGTCATAATTATGAGATATTCAACATTTTAAGTGTTACTTAAATTATGATTTTGTTAAATGGTAAAACAAATGACAGTTATGACTTTTATAATTGGCTAATTGAAAGTATCAATATTGGCTTTAATCTCATAAAAAGTCATAATTATGACAAACACCTTTCAGATTTTAAATGTCATAATAATGGCTTTTTATTTAACTACATATTTATTTTTACATTTTTTTTTATTTCTATAAATGTATAATGTAAATACTTACAATCAAACTTATAAGATTTGATTTATGCTTTACAACTGAACTTTGTTCTTTGTGCTTAGTTTGCATCTTTACGATAAATAACACTTTGCTATCCATTTCGTATTCAATACAACATTTTTAAGTGTTTAAATACATTTTTAGAGCCCTGTATGATCCCTGACATTAATGCAAATCTGCATTTCTAATAAAAACATGTGTTTGTGACTGTTTGAGGTCAGTTTACCTGCACTCTGTGTGATGAGCGCTGTTAAAGCTGGACGAGGACGAACCAGTGGCAGATTTTGAGCTGAAGACACAAATAGATGAAGAACTTGACTCAACCAAAAGTCTAATATTACACACAGCTTCAATCAAAAGTGAGCTACAGATTTCCTTTTGTACCTCTTGGTGCTTCCTGATCCCGTGGTGCTTCCAGGGCTGCGACTGGGTGAGGAGAGATGATGTCGTGACCCGCCGACGCTATCATTGCCACTGCTCATGTCCACATCCTCGTTTGTCTGCTCTCCTCCGCTCTCCTCACACCCAGCTGAGCTCTCTCCTCTGCTGCTTCTTCCTCGCTGCTCCTCAGCCTCTTCCTCCTCACCTGAACCCGATCCTGATCCGGTCCCGCTGGTCCCGGGGTCCTGCCCGCTCTTAGTTTGGTCTGCCTGCTCTGCACTCTTGCCAGAGCCTGGAGAAGAGCTCTCCTCTTCTCCATCGGGAAAGCCGTCTCCTCCCGGCATTCCCCGCTGCACGCTCTCCTCCGACCGCTGCCCACCTCTACTGAAGCTCTGATCCACAACCTAGATGCTCCGCTGCTTCTGTCCACATCAACAGTGAAGGTCTATAGAGAAATCCAGGAGGTTGATACTTCACTAGGTGGTTACGTAGAGCCTTCCATTGAAAAAAACTGCAAAAGGAATATGGATAAATAAATAAAGATAACTAAATGAATAAGTATATAAAAATCACATAAAAAAAGTTTGTTTACATAATATATGTATGCATATTGTTTATATTTATTATGTATATGTAAATACATATATATAATATAAACGCATTTAGAAAATATGTATACATTTATATATGTGCATATATATGTGCATATATATATATATATAAATCATTTAGACATTACATACAAACAGAAACTTATTTTAGATGTGATTAATCACAAATAATTTGACTGCACTAATATATATATGAATATGTTGGAATATTTACCATATTGTCTATTGTAAAATCATTAAAAAATACATTTTTGTGTTTATTTGTAAACATAATTATCATCATATGAATAATATTTAATTATACTAATATATTTTATAAATATATTTAATAAATAAATTTTTTCTTGAATATATACACATGTATTTATATATATATATATATATGTATGTATATATATATATATATATATATATAAATAAATAAATAGGTTGTTTATATATTACATATCTTTATTTATTATATAAATTATATAAATATTAATTAACATCAGAATATATACTTTATGTGTGTCTTTATACACACACAAGTCATAAACGTACACAGAACACACATATACTATACAAACAAAAATGATTAATAACGATTAATCGTTTGACAGCTCAAATTTTTATCAAGAGTAATTTACATCGTCCAAAATTTTCATTATGTATTTTTTTAGGATTTGAAGCTCTAAATTTACATTTTGGAAAATAATTTGAAAAATATGTTTACTTTAGCTGTGCTGTTTAAAACTAATTGAAATGTAATTTGACCACGATATATCAATTTGATGTATTATGATTTCAGAGCTCTGAATATGTTGTGGGAGTTTAACTACACGTCTAACACAAAGAAAACCTTCACCACATTACATCTCATTAACTACTGGAGTGATTGTATAATGGGGTGATGTTTTGCACATGTAGCACAAGATGTCTAAGTGTGAACATATATTGGGTTTGAAAAAAAAAACACGCAAAAGCCTGATGGTGTCATCCATTCTCAGACAAAAAGATTCATAACGCATATTATACAACTGTCTGGCTTTATTCAGGACGCTAATGTTACACACTCTTAAATGAATCCTAATAGTTACAGTTAAGGTTAGTCCACTAAATATCATACACACTGGTCATCTTTGTCCAAAGAGTTGAATTGACAACCTTTAGGCTACATTTTTACAGATAATTGACAATTTGTCTGCCAAAGTTTGATATTTCAGGTTATAGATTTGTCAGATCATTTACATCAAATGTTTTGTGCCTGCATATCTGTTACGGTGTTGACGTCACACTTTCTATTACACAGGGTCATGACCTGTCTGTGTAATGACTGCTGCCGCTTGCACAGAGACTCTGACGCAGTCATTCTCAAAAAAGACCGTATTAGAGTAGGACTGGGTCAGGTATTAAGTTTAGTTTTTAAACCTGGGTTATATATAATTAAAAGGGTGCAGCATTTATTGCATTTTTGGAGGGGGAAAATAATAACTTTATATAATAAATCTTTGAAAATCTAAATCTGGATTATAATTTTGAATGTTATTATAACCTAAAGATGTTATGTGTACGTTTGAAACAAAACAGTGGTTTTCGTCTTGCCACTCTCTTGGTAAATAAAACGCATTTTTACTCAAATTAAGCAAAATGGGTTTTGGAACCAAACTCTTCATATATGGGTTACAAAAAGATTATAAAAACTATATTATTTTCTTGCTATACTCAAGAGGTAAAGTTTTTTGGACATTTTGAAAACGGTAAACTTGAAAAGGCACTCCAGCAGCAGAACAGGGTGGCAATCTGTGCTTTCAGTAACGCATATGTGATTATATAACAGTGCTCACGTACACACATTCATTTCATATCATTCAACAATAAAGATAAATGAACATATTATGTAATCACTCAATCTGTGTTTCAACCACGGAAAGATGGCATTTAAACAGCTATTAAACAAAATCTCACGCAACATTTGATCAACCACAGGATAGGATTATAGGATTTGTTTAAAACCAATGCTGCGAACGAAATCACATACTGCTTAAGTAGGTACTACATTTAAAATTGAACATACTACCCGGCCGTTAAAAAATATGTTCTATATATAGTATGAATGCGTGTAGTATAAATGGAATTCGGACGTACTACATCCGCCGTATTGATGTTGTCACGTGTCATGCGTCGTCACAACAGCGTAAAATTTAAACTTTTAATAAGTCATCGGTTTATTGAGATTGTGTTAAACGAGTGTAATTTAATCACAATGAAATACACATATTTTTTCTTGAGGTACTTGAAATGAGCCACATCTCAACTTTCCGCCATTTTTCGAATATGACGCCTCCTCTCCGGAGCCTCATGGGACAGGGACATGCATGTATACATTTAAGAACAATGTCGCATTTACATATTTTTATATAATATTCAATAATATAAATGTATATACATACAAATATTAAGATATTTTGTATGCGATTACTCACTTGACACTTATTTATTAATTTTATAATACTTTTAGTAGTTACATTTGTACTCTTGTAAAAAAAAGTTTCATTGAATTTACTAAATGTTTTTTTTGGTAAGTGGCTGAAATGTATTTATTTTAGCTACATTGAAATAAAAATAAATAAATAAATAAATATTATAACTATCATTAATCATAATTTATTTAAACTTATCCTACATAAATTGATTGCAAAATCTTGGAAGATTTATTTCAGTGTAATAATTGACTGCATATTTTGTGAAAACACAATTTTTGTAAATCACAACCGATGGATGTGGTGCTAATTGTGTTTAGAGTTTTGAAAAAGTTTTTTTTTATGATGTCAAGTAGTGTTGAAAGAGATGGGTTTTCAGCAGTCGTTTGAAAGTTGTAAGGGAGTTGGCGT
>JAUCNO010002549.1:0-11565 GCA_032353835.1 Enteromius viviparus
TATATAATAAATATATGTTGTTGATACATGCAGTAGCATTTTTATTTAATTAGCTTTGAAATGCATACAGGAAATACAATGACAAATAATCGTAAAAACATGCAATGTTAAAATGAAATTTTAGAAAACTAAAAGAATTAATATAAAAAAAATTTCAGTATTTGGATCAAATCACACCTTAACACAAATCAAATAAACAAAAAGTAGGTAAAAACAAAAAAGTAAACATCATTCAATCCAATATTTATATTAATATCTTATAGCTATTTAATTGCTACCTGTAAATTTTTTTAGAAAAATTGTATTATTATTTATTTTTTACAAAATGTGAATATTAAAAACTAATATTAATATTTATTCTTTAAGTTAAATTATAATTTTTTTTATTTATTTTTTAGTGTTAACATTTTGTAAAATCAACATTGACCTGGAGTATAACATTTCGAATCTAACTGATCTCTTAGTATAATAGTGTCCAGATGAGTAACCTAAACACATGCTATGTTCCTGTGTCAGAGTGTGCGGAGGGTCTGTGGGGTGCTGGATGTCAGGAGCGGTGTCCGGGGTGTGAGAATGGAGGCCGCTGTGACCGGCGGGACGGCTCGTGTGTCTGTGCTCCTGGATTCATCGGCAGACTGTGCCAGAACAGTGAGTGCATCTCAAACACACACACACATCTGTAAGGGTGTTTGGTGAATGTGTCTGTGTTGTCAGAGTGTCCTGCGGGACGCTTCGGAGCGGGCTGTCAGCTCAGATGTGCCTGTGATCATGGAGGGCGCTGCCATCCTGTAACGGGACGCTGCTCGTGTCCTCCAGGCTGGACGGGCCACAACTGCAAGAAAGGTACGTCTCGTTCAGTTTTTATTGTACAGTTATATGTTATTATATGTGTTTGATTTGTGTTCTGACTGTAGCCTGTGACACGGGGCGCTGGGGTCCGGACTGTGAGAGTGTGTGTGACTGTGGAGTGTGTGACGCTCAGACCGGACGCTGTCACTGTGAGGCGGGCTTCACCGGACCACGCTGTGACCAGAGTGAGTGAAACCCCTGCACAGTGGAGAGAAAAACTACAGTTGCACTTTATTCTGACATTCGTCTAACTCTGTCAGCTAATTCTCATTCATTTGGAAATACAGTACATGTCTACTAACTCTCAGAGTAGACTGTTGAGGTAGGTTTATGGTTCGTTCATACAGTATATACTTGCAGAGTTCCTCATAGACAGAATACTTGACATCTAGTTGGGAAGCTTCTTAATGTTAGTAGAATGTCTAAAGTGGACTATCGACATAAGGTGTTACCAGAAATGCACTCAAAGCTGCTTTGGATAAAAGCATCTGCTGAATGCATAAATGTAATTATTTGTTAAAGAGACATATTTAGTGTTTGTTTAGGGTTTTTGGTGTTAAAATTGTGACATTTATGCATTGTTTTGGAGTCCTTCTATATTCCATGTATATATCGAATAGCTGTTATAAAATGTTACAGTATTTATTAAAAAATGATCAAAGAGAATAAATGGGAAAATGTGCAAAAAAATACATTTTACAAAAAGGAAAAAGGAATAAAAATGTAATCTTGAAAATATGATTTGAAAATCATTCAAATGGAAAATAATATATTATTAGGGGAAATAATTAAGTAAATTATTTAAGCTACTGTTACTATAATCTATTCTTTAAATATAAAAAAAAAAATTGAATTTAAAACAATAATTTATATATATATAATATGGCATATGCTCCTAAAATTGCTTTGTATAATAATAGTAATAATAATAATAAATATTTAAAAATGGATATATAATGTTACTGTTTTTCCTTGTAGAGCAGAATTACTTTAAATTTAGTAGTTCCTTTATATTTCATGCATTCTGCTATATCTGTTTTTATGTAATATTTGATAATGAAATATTCTTATAAATGTGCAAAATAAAATAAAAAATAAAATAATGGGTAGTTGATTCATAACAGTTGTATATGTATGTTATGGAATAAGCACTGTAACATTTGTAGTTTTTATTTTTGTCAAGCTCTAAATTTTATTGCAAGTTGAAAAATGAATTCATACAAATTTCCCAAATATGTTCTCATTTTAAATCCGACAGTCTTTCTGTATTCCTCCATGAAAATCTGTCATAAACATTACATTATCATGCATTTGTAATGTGATATATATGTCTGTCCCAGAATGCCCTTCTGGTTCGTTCGGCCCGGGCTGTAAGCATCACTGTCAGTGTGAAAACCAGGCGTCATGTGACCATGTGGGCGGAGCTTGCACCTGTACGACTGGCTGGACTGGAACGTTCTGTGAAAAACGTACGATTGTTGCATTTATCATATATTAATATCAGTCATGTTATGGGATTCATGAGCATCTATGTGTGTGTCCAGCCTGTCCGCAGGGTTTCTATGGTCTGGAGTGTCAGCAGAAGTGTGTGTGTATGAACGGGGGTCTCTGTGATCACGTCAGTGGTGAATGTACCTGTCGGAGCGGCTGGATCGGATCACACTGCAACCAAAGTGAGCTTGTTATTCAAAATCTGCAACTTTAAATCTTCAAGGCATGTGATTATGGGCTAGCCTCTTCAGCTGTTTTTATACAGGCAGGATGTTCATCTTGTGCAGAATGTTATAATTGTAATCTCTTCTTTTACGAGCACATGTGTGGTGTTGTCTTGCACAGTGAGTAATGTGTGTGTGTTTGTCTGGTCTGTAGCGTGTCCGGCTGGACTGTACGGAGTGAGCTGTTCTCAGACGTGTGTTTGTCACAATAACAGCAGCTGTGACGCCGTAAGCGGTCAGTGTGAGTGCAGCGCAGGCTGGACGGGAGACACTTGCTCACAACGTAAGCTAAAATCATTTAAGTTCATTCTTTCCCTCATTAATGTACACACAGCACCCCATATTGTCAGAAAAACACAGAATTGTTGACATTTTTGCAGATTCAAATCTTAGATGTTTATTAAGATACTTTATGTGTAATATTTAAAATATTAGTAAGCTTTATATATTTAAAATAATCAATTATTTGGGTTATTTTGTTTTTTGGGGGGGGTGTTGACTGTCCCAATCTCTAACCCCTAAATTTTAACTCTTTTAAAAATTATATGATAATTTTATATTAATATATTATAAATTATATATTTATATATTATAATATATAATAATTTTTGAATGTTTTTTTTTTTTTTCAATTATTGTTTAAATGTACCTTTTGCATTTTTTTAAAAAGTAAAAAAATATATATGTATTTATTTTATTAAACTTTATGCAAAACAAAAATGTCCCTCATTTTTTAAATCGCTACGGAAACAGTGACTGTTTTGCTCGATTGGCAGAGACTATTTTTAACTAAACCCGTCAGTTTTTATATTATAATATTTCTGTGAGTACAGCCGAGTGTTCAAAAGTCTGACTAATCTGTGAGTAGCTTTAAGGGCGTCACTACTGAACACATTTATTTTCTTACACTTTTTGAGTCATTCCATAACATTTAATGTTGTTATTTTGAGCTATGCTAGCTAACCATATGCTGATTAGCAGCTTTGAGCTGGGTTCAAAATTATCATCGGATGGAGTTTAGGAAGTGACATATTTATTTATTTTTGATTGTTCGGTTGGGGGTGGTAATTGTCACTACCAAAACAGGAACAACCCCAACATGTCGTCATTGTTTCGGTAGTGAAAAAAGGGAACACATAATCCTCATATTTGACAAACAAACTTTTTAGTATAGTTATGCATTTTTGTGTTTTAACATGTTTTATTAATATTTTAGTAGTGTATGTCAAAATAATTCTTACAATAATGTGATGTGGTCACTACCAACAATGTGCAGTCATTACCGAAACAAGGGATGTTTTATGAAAAGTAGTCAAAAATTATTTAAAAAAAAGTATACTAAATAATTAACTAAGCTGTTATGTTATTTGTTTGGTTGAATGTGCATTCAAACACATGAATTCTTAATGCTGAAATCATTATAATCTACCTATGAAAATATTTATTAAAAACACAGTGAATTACACTTGAAATATTGCTTAAACTTAAAATGTATTGGATTGAAAAATCTTTTTAGTAAAATAGCAAAACATATACTTACAATTTAGATGTAAACAAAATACTTATAGGTTAATATAACACTTATAATTAAGTTTTTTATTACTGTTTCAGAAAATGACAAGTTTGGGAAGAGGATGAATATTGCAACGCTAACTGAAAATACAATAAGAGAATAACTTCGCACAACTTTTTTTCAAGACGTTTTCCAACTTCCAATTAAAATAGATAGAATGATCCATGTACATCATATAGTTTATACTGTAAGCATAATTTGGAATCTCTATGTTTATTCTTTTATGTTCATTAAGGCTGCTTTTTTAATCACAAATACAGTAAAAAAACGTAATACTGTATTGTGAAATAGTCCCATTTTAAAGGACTCTTATGAAGAAAAGCAGTGTTTCTGTTATGTCTCCTGTGTGCTATCTTTGTTCTAGTTCAGGTTATGTGTTCCTGTTTTTCCAGGTTGTTCTGTGGGTTTCTTCGGGGCGGGCTGTGCTCAGAGGTGTCTGTGTCAGAGCGGGGCGTCATGTGACCCTGAGAGCGGCCGCTGCTTCTGTCCCAGCGGATGGACGGGTTCAGCCTGTGAACTGGGTGAGAGACTGAGATATGCACTACATACACGCATTACTGTATTTGACAGTGCAGTGTGCTCACCAGCGCTGTGTGGATGCTTAGGGTTTTTATATTTTATTATTTATTTGATAATAACAAGATAATCAAAACCGGTGTGTAAATGTTTCTATATTTTGGGTATTTTTTATATATATTATATTATCTATATATCTATCTATCTAAAATATTAAGTAGACATTACAAATAGCTTTAGAAATATTTTTTTTATTTGATTCAACATAAAATGTATAACGCGTAAACATTTAGGCTACAACGGTCTAACATAAACCCTGAAACTAAAAGAAGCTCAGGTTTTTTTGTTTATTCATTGGAAGTCAGTTTGTTAACGGTCTACAAAATACCTTCTTTTATGTTAACATTTTTGATGGCAAAACCAGACAATATTACATTAAAAATATAAAAAGTTCAGCCCTAATTTATATATAATTTAGTAATAAATGAATGTAATGTCTTATATATATTTAAGTATATATTATTTGTATTAATAGTATATGCTTCATGTTAACGTGTGTGTCAGAGTGTCCAGCGGGTCGGTTCGGATCAGACTGTCAGGACAGATGTGAGTGTCTGAACGGGGCTCAGTGTGACAGACAGACGGGTCAGTGTGTCTGTCAGCCGGGCTGGACGGGACGGCGCTGCGAGAGCGGTAAGATCATCCACAGACGTCTGCTGTACCTGTGAACATCCTGTGATTAAACCAAAGCCTGAGTAAGAGTAGATCCTCGTTTGTCCCACCTCAACTCACTGCCACACATAGAAAATACAGTAAATAGTATTTTATTTGACCAGTAATATGTGTGTAGAGAAGGGTGAGATGATCCTGATCAGCTGTGTGTGTGTGTGTGTGTGTGTCAGTGTGTGTATCAGGGCGGTTTGGAGTCGGCTGTGAGAGCCGGTGTGAGTGTGATCACGGCGCTGCCTGTCATCATGTGAGTGGACAGTGTCTCTGTCCCGCAGGATGGAGAGGAAGACGCTGTGAGAAAGGTCAGTTCATGAGTTCAGTGTCCAGGATGTTGTTCCAAAAGCGGCACCTAGTGGCAAAGAATGAATTTGCATTTTCATTCAGACCAATAAGTGGGCAGAAAAAAAAAAAATTAATGTTGAGGTGTTTTTTTTTGAGAGAGACAGTTCACTTTTAGTTTTAAAACTTATCATTTTCAAAAATCCTTAATAGGGGCAACTTTGGGGGACTCTTGTGCCCCAGGGGTACAACTTGTGAAGTATGTTCTCACACCACTTGCATCTGAAATTTGGGGCTATGTCCTCTCAATTTTGCTCACATGTTAAGGTCTGAGTGATTTCACTTGACGTTAGTGTCGTGTATCTGTGTGTATCAGCATGTCTGCCGGGCTCATACGGTCAGGACTGTGTCCAGCAGTGCTCCTGCCCGCCGGGGACATCATGCCATCACGTGACGGGCCACTGCGGCTGTCCTCCCGGCTTCACGGGCAACGGCTGCGAGCAGAGTAAGTCTGCAGCTTCACAAACCACTGCATCACAAGAGCTGTTCTAATAATAATCATCTGTGTGTGTCTCAACAGTCTGTCTGCCCGGCACCTTCGGCATCGACTGTAATCAGCTGTGTCAGTGTTCAGAGAGAAACCAGCTGTGCCACCCGGTGTCTGGAGTGTGTTACTGCGCGCCTGGTTTCACAGGACCCAAGTGTGAACAGCGTGAGTGATGCATTTAAACTTACACCAGCCACTTGATTCATGGCACTAAGAGGATATTTTGGTTTGTTGCTCTGCTGTGGAGTTCATCAGAGAACCACAAGGGGTTTGAGAGTCGAGCAGCAAACAACTGATTAAAAAACATAAAAACAATACAGAAAATCCTGAATTAAGGTATGTTAAAATAAATAAAATCACTTTCATTTATTTATTTTAACCTGATTTTATTAAAATGTAAAAGTGCTACATAAAAATATAATTAACAAAATAATACATTTTAAAATAAATAGAATCAACCCGAAACTTAATACAATTAGTATTTTATTATTTATGATAAGTTTAAAAAAATATACAATTAAAGGTTAAGGTAAATTTTAAATCACAAGCTAGTAAATTAATAAATAAATACATCAAATAAATAAATATCTCATTTAAACTTAAATAATAAAATAATACATTTTAAAATGAATACAATCATACTGAAACCTGCCAAAATGTATAAAATCCTTAAAATATACAATTTTATTTCAAGGTAATTTTTTTTTTAAACACAGCAATTATGTGTAAAAAATTAAAATTTAAACATAAAAAAACCTATGCTCTTACCTAGAATTTATAGAAATAAACCCTAAAATCTCAATTAAAATGAATAAAAAACAAAAATAAATTAAAACACTTAATAAATATATATATATATATATTTGTGAGGTTGAAATAAATATTGTTGAAAAAATGTAAAATAAATAAAAAAAGTGTAAAATAAAAATAAATATTTTTAAAATGAAAACAAACTAAAACACTTAATACAAATAATAAAGACACAGAAATGTAAAATTAAAATACATAAAAAACTCAAAATACAAATCTAACGAAACCATAAAAAACAAGAAAATTTAAATAAATAGAAAATTTTATACAATAACAAAATAAAAACATTTAATAAAAAATGAAATATACAAACATTAGAGAATTCTGATCTAGTGAATGTGCTGTTATATAATTTAAATATGAACTGTTTCTTATTAAAGTAGTAATGTCAAAAGTGCATCCTCTTTCAGGTACAAGGTTAAGTGTTAAGTGAGTTACTGATGCTGCGGTGTTGGATGTGTGTGTGTGTGTAGCGTGTGCTGACGGTCTCTACGGTCCCGGCTGCGAGCGGCGCTGTCAGTGTGTGAACGGAGGCGTCTGTCTTCAGGACTCGGGCTCCTGCGAGTGTCCGGCGGGATTCATCGGGGCCCGCTGTCATCTCAGTGAGTCACACACTCTACACAATACACAGCACAGGTCTCAGACAGCAGTGTTTGACCAGCGCTCTTCCCCTGCATCCTCTCAGCGTGTCCGGCGGGACGCTTCGGACCGGACTGTGGCCGTGTGGCAGTCTGCGGGACGGGTGCGAGGAGCGATCCAGTCACCGGGGAGTGTGCGGCAGAGGAAGGTGAGCTGCTGTTCAGGGAGGGCAGATGTGTGTGTTCTCTGATGTCTGACAGCTGTGTGTGTGTGTGTGTGTGTAGTGAGCAGCTCTCAGCGCTGTGACTGCAGTAACAGAGGCCTGTGTGACGCCGTCTCTGGAAACTGTTCATGTGGCCTCGGCTGGACCGGCTCGCGCTGTGAGACAGGTCATCATACTACTCTTACTCTACATTTAATAATCATTTATCCGTCAGATCACATCAATAACCAGGTCAAACATGCTAATCAGATCCATAACCGAATCTGAAATCATATTTCAGCATTTTGATTGAGTCATGACTAATATTAATTGTCAGATTGATATCCAGCCTGCTGGGATCTTTACTCAAAAACTAGATTTTTGGATAGACTCTTTTTAAATGTATTGTGAGTATATAGTATCATTATCAATCAATTTTCATAATCAAGCCATCAATTCATTCATTTTATAGACAAAATGCTTATGAATCTATTCTAATCTGAATCTGGAGTTTTGCTTTAGTTTGAGATAGAAATACAATACATCTACAAATATTTATGGAAATATATGAATCAAAGTGCATTTTACTTGTTTAATGATCGGTTAAGTATTATATATAAAATAATCTAAAACAACACAAACTCAAAATATATAATATACTGTACAACTAAATTTATTAAAGGAAAATGATTGAAAAAATTATCTACTGTAAATGATACAATTATAATATTTAATATAATTATTCATGATACGCATGTCTTTAAATGACACATATTAATAATAGTAATACATTAACACTTTATTTTACGGTTACACCTATTAGGATATTAGTCCTTCATTAGTGCTAATTAATGCCTTATTCTACATCCCTACCAATACCTAAACCTAACAACTACTACAGTACTAACTATTAATAATCAGTTTACTGAGGGAGAAGTAGTTATCAAGTCTAAAGTGTTATCATTCTAACTGTATAACAGATCTGTTGTGTTTCTATTAGTGTCTGGGTTTTATGATGTGTGTGTGTGTGTGTGTGTGTTCAGAGTGTGTCGAGGGTCGCTTCGGTCCTGACTGTGTTCTGCAGTGTTTGTGTCAGAATAACAGCACATGTGACCGAGTGACAGGAAGCTGCCACTGTCAGCCGGGATACTACGGTCATCTCTGTCAACACGGTGAGGTCCATCAGAAGCTCTTCCAGCACAGACGAGTGTTAGCGGTGCGCTGACTCAGTGTGTGTGTGTTTCAGCGTGTCCCAGCGGTCTGTTCGGCTCTGGCTGTCAGCAGCTCTGTGACTGCATGAACGGTGCTCCATGTGACCCCCGAACCGGACAGTGTCTCTGTCCCGCTGGATATCACGGCTCTCGCTGTGAGAGAGGTCAGCATCTACAGTACATCAGTCCACACACACCTAATACGGTTTGTTACTTGTAATAAAAAAGACAAAAACCATCAAACACCCCTCTGTTTGTCGCTCAGTGTGTGAGCAGGGCAGGTTCGGTGTGAGCTGCTCTGGGTCATGTGACTGTGCGGAGGACACCCCATGTGACCCGGTGAGCGGCAGCTGCGTGTGTGCCTCAGGACGGACGGGGGTCAGGTGTGACAGCGGTGAGGATTGTGACGCTGCACCTTCATCATTACACCTGTATGAGTGTGTGTGTGTGTGTAACGTGTGCTGTGTTGTGTCAGACTGCAGTGTGACGCGGTTCGGACCTGACTGCGCTCTCAGCTGTGAATGTGAGAACGGAGCGCAGTGTGACCCTCGAAACGGACGCTGCCTGTGTCTGAGCGGCTGGTTCGGCTTCACATGCTCACAACGTAACCCTGCTTCACACACACTCACGGCTCTCAGGAGAAAACACTCACAACTTAAAGCAATAGTTCAAATAAAACTATCGTCAATCCTTTACTCAAGTAGTTCCACACCTGGATGATGTTTTGGTCACCCTTGACTTCCATAGTAGGAAAAGAAAACGATTTGTCTTGTTTCTGGCCAAAATGTCAATTCTTAAATCAAGAATTTTCCAGACAATTTTCATGAAAACACCAGTATTTATTACTTAAGTTAGATTATTTGGCTTGTTTCAGAAAACAAAATCATTTCAGTTTTTACCCCACTGGCAGATTACTTGGTTTCAAGGCTCAAAACAATTCAAGATAGATATTTTTTTTTTGCTTTAATTATTATTATTATTAATTTAAATAAGTCTATTATATTTATTTCAGTTAATTTATTTCACTTATTTTAGCTAAAGTATGGTTAGTTTTAAGAAAATGCTTCTTGATTTAAGAACTTTTTTTAATTTTTTGGCTTAATTTAATTTTTTTTATAAAAATGTATTATAAATATTATTTAAAAAAATTATAATAAATAAAGTTTTTTTTAAAATATATATTTACAGTGCCCTCCACTAATATTGGCACCCTTGGTAAATCTGAGCAAAGGTGGCTGTGAAAATAAATCTTTGTTTGAATGAAATATCAAAAGGATAAACAAAGCTTTTTTTTTTTGCAATTTACTAAATTCTAACCTACCATTAAATTAAGAGAATTGAAAATAGGGAGAAAATCTCATTGTTTCACATTTTTTGTGAATTTAGTGAATTTTTGGAATGAAAGATCAAAAGGATAAACAATGCAGATTTATTTTTACAGCCACAGATTTAGTGGAGGACACTGTATTTCACTTTGACTTACTTTAGCTGAAATATGTTTAACTGTATTTTAAAGAGGGTTGTTGTAGTAACCACATGAAATGTGATTTGAATGGTTGTGTCTGTATTTTCTCAGGTGGTCCTACAGAGGAGAAACACTGAGCAGCTGCAGCGGGACACAAAAACACAGGTGCACTTTACTCACAGCTCAGTCTTCATCCTTCATCACACGTTCAGGGGATTGTCAGAGTCACAAGAAAAGTGCCTTTGGATTTCAGAACACTCTTTCTGAGTGGTTGTGGCTATATTTAAGACTTTATAAAATACAAGTCCCAGTTGTTTTACTAATTTCACAAAATGTATTTGTTTTACCTCTCTGACAGACTTAGATAAAGAAACACGGATGGGAAGATGTTAAACTGTACATGAAGTGATGTTTTGTGATGTTAGAAATGGTTCTACGACAGCCTCTTATTAAAGAGAGCTGTACGTGTTAATATTAGAAGAAAAAATGGGAACTGGTACATTTTTTATGCTTTTGGTTGTTTTGTATAAAATTTGAAATTATTTATGTTTTGTAAAATATACAATTGTAAAACTCTTTAATATGTGAACCTCTTGAAAATGTTTTTACTACTACTATAAGCATGTGTTAAATATTTTAAACAGCAGCGGTGCACTATATTTTTAATTATGTCTATAAATATTTTTATTTTATTATTCTTTTAAGTCAGGGGCCATATTTTAGTATCTTAGTTTAACATTTTCTTGAGACGAAAAAAAGGAAAATGTATATGAAGTACGTATGGAAGCATATATGTGGTTAAATTCAGTTTGAACATGTAAAAAACCAATGTATTTCTGCATTTAAATTTACGTTTTCCCATACATATGTGCAACATTTAGTGCAACATAAAAATCAAATGGTAACACTTCAGAATAGGGGGTCTGAATAATGCATTAGTTAAGCATTAATTAATGGTAAGCATTAGTTGAGCAAAAACACACTACTAATTAATGATTCAAATGTTAAGTTAATAATTACTAGTGTGTTTTTGCTCAACTAATGCTTAATTGTGAACAAATTAACCATTAATTAATGCTTAACTAATGCA
>JAUCNO010002550.1:0-11563 GCA_032353835.1 Enteromius viviparus
GAATGTTTCAGGTGCAGTTGGGATTGTGGAGGTTTCTGTTGGTGTAGATGTTTCTGCTGCGCTAGTGGTGGTTGTTTCAGGAGCAGTTGTTGTGATAGTAGAGGTATCTGTTGTTGTTGATGTTTCTGCTGCGCTAGTAGTGGATGTTTCAGGAGCAGCTGTTGTGATAGTGGAGGTTTCTGTTGTTGTAGATGTTTCTGCTGTGCTAGTGGTGGTTGTTTCAGGAGCAGTCGTTGTGATAGTGGAGGTTTCTGTTGTTGTAGAGGTTTCTGCTGCACTGGTGGTGGATGTTTCAGGAGCAGTTGTTGTGATTGTGGAGGTTTCTGTTGCAGATGTTTCTGCTGCACTAGTGGTGGTTGTTTCAGGAGAAGTTGTTGTGATTGTGGAGGTTTCTGTTGCAGTTGTTTCTGCTGCACTAGTGGTGGTTGTTTCAGGAGCAGTTGTTGGGTTTGTGGAAGTCTCTGTTGTTGTAGATGTTTCTGCTGCGCTAGTGGTGGTTGTTTCAGGAGCAGTCGTTGTGATAGTGAAAGTTTCTGTTGTTGTAGATGTTTCTGCTGCACTGGTGGTGGATGTTTCAGGAGCAGTTGTTGGGATTGTGGAGGTTTCTGTTGCAGATGTTTCTGCTACACTAGTGGTGGTTGTTTCAGGAGCAGTTGTTGGGATTTTTGAGGTCACTGTTGTTGTAGATGTTTCTGCTGCGCTAGTGGTGGATGTTTTTGGAGTCGTTGTTGTGAAAGTGGAGGTTTCTGTTCCTAAAGATGTTTCTGCTGCACTAGTGGTGGTTGTTTCAGCAGAAGTTGTTGTGATTGCGGAGGTCTCTGTTGTCGTAGATGTTTCTGCTGCACTAGTGGTCGTTGTTTCAGCAGAAGTTGTTGCTATTGTGGAGGTTTCTGTTGTTGTAGATGTTTCTGCCGCACTATTAGTGGGTGTTTCAGGAGCAGTTGTTGCGAATGTGAAGGTTTCGGTTGCACTAGTGGTGGATGTTTGAGCAGCACTTGGGACTGTAGGATTGTAGGTTTCTGTTGTTGTAGTGTTGGTTGTTTTGGTCGCAATAGCTATTGTTAGAGAAAATAACCAGAGCACTGTTGAAATGTACACATAAAAGAAACAACAACAACAAAACATTTGGCATATAGCTCTTTTTTGTTTTTGTCAAAACAGTATGATAAATGCTAATAATAAATAAATAATAATATAATAATAAGGAATAATAAATGCTTCATCCATTTTCTTTTTATCAATACTGTACCAAAATAGCTAAAAATAGCTAAAATAGCTATGTTTTAACTATATCTATGAGTAATATCTATAAGTAAATATTTTTACCCCCTACAAGAGCAGACCTTATTGTGACCTGAATCAGCCACAAGGTGGCAATATAGTATTTACAATCTCCGTTGAGGATTGTCAATATTATTTATACACAAGATTATAGTTATTTCAAATAAATTTATAAAACAAAACAGACCTATGGGTTTATTTTTATGTTAACTTATAATGCTTTAAATAATAAATGCTTTATGGGTTTTCTTTTTTATCAACACTGTACCATTTTCGAGCATATATTTTTTTTATTTGTCAAAACAGCATGCAAGTTCATACCAATGAATTGTTTGAAGCTTAAAAAAATCTAAAATAGCTATGTTTTAGCTATATCTATGAGTTAAGTCCATAAGTAAATATTTTTACCCCTACAAGAGCAGACCTTATTGTTACATGAATCAGCCACAAGGTGGAAATATAGTATTTACAATCTCTGTTAACATTTCCACCAGAAAATATATTATATACTGTATTTATATAGAGGCCGCTCAAGTTGAGAATATCACAGAATTGTTTAGCCTCAATACTCTATCCTCATTATATCTCATTTCAGATTTGTCTAATTATAGACATGTTCTCTTCATCAAATGTCTTAACCCTTCCAATTAATGTTGGTTGTACAGTAGGTTTCTTTTTTTTGTGCAAATAAGTACATAAAGAAATGAAATTGAATAACTTACAGATAAAAATCCATATTATAACAAAAGCTCTCCACTCCATTGTGGAAAGTATTAAGTGATGAAGAAAAGAATCTGTAAAGAAAGTAATAGGTCAAGGTTTTTTTTTCTTAATCAAAAGGGGAAAAATAAAACACATAGAATACAATAAAACATACAATGAGACATGTGCGATACACTGTATTACAGTACATCTCTAAAGAACACATTTTACTTTATTAATAATAAAATTGTTGATGATTGCGATTCAGATTTAATGTATTGTTGCAGGTTGTTCTAACAGCAAATTGTTAATAATCAGGTGGTCTTACCTACTATGTACTTAAATAATTAAAAAAAATATATAATAATAAGTACCATGTACCATGCCCTTTTGCTGCTATTGAAGGATGGAATACAGTTAAGTTAAGGGGCAGATTTGGTGTAAGGTGTAAGGGATGGCTCAAAAAAAAAAAAAAAAATACAATCTGACAAAAGGTCTATCCAAAATATAATTTTTTAATATGCAAAGGTGAAACAGTGACAAAAGTGGAAAGTGTCATAAAAACAGACCAAGGAGCAGACGTTTCAGCCTATGCTTTCTTCAGTGCTCCAGTGCTCAGCAGTGTAATTACAAAAAAGATTGAATACAGATGTAATTACATGCAGGTTTTGTATATGTAATTGTGATGTAAAAACATGTATATACACAATAAGTGCTTTGTATCAAATTATTAATTTAAGTGTAAGTACATAGTAGTTAAGACCACATAATAAAAAGTGGGACCAATAATTAAATAAGTTATAACTGCAGACTATAAAGGTGTCAGACCCTTACCATAAAGTTATAGTATCAGTTAAAAAAGATTTATCAGCAACTTAAAAAAATATATATATATAATTTAAATTAATTAAAAATTATTATTTTTTAATATCCTAATCTGTGAAAGCATCGTGTTTGTTTTATATTTAACACAGCATGAAAATATACATAGCCCTTACCTTATCCTTGAGCAAATATCTTGAACACTGAACTCTGCGATAAAAATGGCTATTCCACTGTTGGTTCAATGGCTTGAAGTACTAGTTATCCTTTGCTCAACCACTTTTCTTCACTGACCTGTAGCAATACTGCCTTATATAGAATGCATGACGTGGTTTGTTTATTCTCTTTTATTGCAATGCACAAATAAACAATGGAATGCTACTTGGCAGGGGCAGTGATTTAATCTGTATGTTCAACCGCATTTCTCTCTCTCTCTCTCTCTCTCTCTCTCTCCAGACCAATTTATCGCAGCTGCGATGATGAGGCTAAAGGAAGTTTGCCAGGCTTATTAAATAGTGACTGTTAACTAACTTAACAACCCTGTCTTCAAAATGCTGATGATAAAAATCCAAATGTGATACAGAATTTTATCGAGCACATTTTGTTATGGAACCGTGAGATTACGTTTTTACAGTAATTCCAAACTCGCAATTGTTGCTGTTTTTTAGTTCTATTCTTTGTGATGTTACAATCTTATCTTTCTATTTGAGGATTGTCAATATTATTTATACACAAGGTTATAGTTATTTCAAATGCATTTATAAAACAAAACAGACCTATTGCTTTATAGTTATGTTAACTTATAATGCTTTATCCATTTTCTTTTTTATAAATACTGTACCAATTTCGAGCATATTTTTCCTTGAATAAAACAATAATTTGCATGAAAGACAGTTTCTTGAGAATATAGATGCATATTTTCTTTTAGATTATCCCACAACACATTTACATATCTGTACGTTTATTTTTCCTATGTCAAACGTTCATGCATGTAACACATGCAAGATGTCAAGAGAAACCTGGTTAACCAAACGCATTCTTCACATTCACTGCTTGTATGGGAAAATCTCTCACATGCATCTTTTGAAATTGTATTACTAGTTAACGCTTAATGCTGACTGAATTAAAGAACATTATTTAAAATTATAATATGAAATTGATATATATCTTTAAATATCAGGCCTTACAGTTATAAAAAATATTGTATATACTGCACAGGTTCTCTCTAATTCAGCTTGTCTGTAAGTTCATGTAAAAAAAAAAAACAATAAAAAGTTGACTTTTTTGTTCATATTGTGTAATATTTCACAATTTTGAGTTGAAACTGAATTGATAAATATTAAGAAACGTATTGTATGATTTCAAGTGGAAATACGATATGTTATTTAGAGATGGTACATTTGCTGAGTGTAGTTTGGAATACAAACATGTATGAAATGCAACTGCTGAATAGCAAGTAATAAACAGCTTTAGAGTACTTCAGAAAAAGTGTGAGTTTAAAGTTTAATTTTCAAGTTATTTTAATTTAAGAGTCACTTTTCTTATAAAGTAAAGTTAAGTAGCTGTCATTCTTACCATTACAATCAAGACTTAGAAGTGAATAGATGGGTGTGGTGGGTGTTGCTGCGAACCACCCACCACTACATGCTTTTTTGAAATTGCCATCTAATGCTGTTAACATGATATGCAACCAGACTTTGGAGAGATGTTATTTATTAATTAATACAATAACCTAATAGTATTGTAATATATATGCTGTCCAATTTGTCTGTGACTGTGTTTGTGTGTGTGTGTGTGTGTGTGCATAGCACATACATTTGTACAAAGATGTGCCCTTTACTCAAAGCTAATTATCAGGGTGTGTTAAAAATAGCAACCTCTTCTTGTGAACTCCTTCTGCTCCAGAGCAGGTTTCAGGGATAGGACCTGAAGCAAATGTCAAAAAACACCAGTAGACATCAGGATCCAGTAGGCTTTGACAAACAAATATAAATTTTATATTATAATACAATAATGTTTATTGTACCGCTTTGTCAGCTATACTTTACATGTATGTGGAATGAAACGCCATGAGTCTGGGATGAATATTGTCAGTCTTTATGTTATCAATCGTATCATAATCAGAAATCACATTCTTTTCCAGTTTATCCTGACCACAGGAAATCTATGCATAATATTGATTTGCAGAAGATAATTTGACAGTTCAAAGTAAGGATGTGCAGCGAAAGAAAGAAAAGACATAACTTACTCAATAATAATAATTTACTCAATTTACGATTTTTAAAAAGGCTAAATCCTTCAGTTAAATCATTACAAATAGTTTGCATGTGAATTGTTTAATAAACAGTTTAATTGTCATTTAATTTCCAGAAGCTCCTTAGGCACTTTAATTACAAAGGGCATTTTTAAAATGGATGTACAGTACAATGCTGACCTAAATTTCTGCTTGTACAGAATTTTACTCCGAATTTAATTGTTCATTCTTATTCTTTGAATTGACTGCAGCCTGGTCAGTTATTTAATGGCACTGATTTTCTGATATGACTTATTTTGAATTTATAGTTTATTTGTACTAATTGTTATTTTATAAAATGGATGTGAGACTGTGTTAGTATGTATTGTCAATAACAGCACCTAAATCTAATATGGCAATGGTAAAAGAAGAGTTTATATGGTGGCTATAATTGACTGCAAATTTATTCCACTTTTTTGTTTCTTTGTTTTTTATGTTGTGCAAGAATTAATGAATGAATGTGGCTAAAAAATGACTAGCGTTCATCCAATATGTACAGTATCATGACTTTGCCACATTCTTATGTCACAGGACACTGTTTTAAATCCTACACGTTTTTACACAAAACTGCATTTTTCTCTACGTACTATTCAGCTCTGTCTCCAGGCTAAACCATTTACATAAATAATGAAGACTTCAGATTTTTTGACAGGGCTATTTCCTGAATATAAATACAGGACATACATATTAGTGCACAGCAGTTACAGTAAATGATTTTTGCTTCCTCTTCATTTGTACCTGTACTGTATGTGGTCCTTCTCCAAATCCCCTTTTTATCTGGCTTTCCATTAGGGTTGTTTATTTCATTAATGATTGAGTTATTAAAGGGTCACAACACCCTAAAACACTTTTTTTGAGTTGTTTACAGATATGTACATGTTGTACATTGCTGAAAACAGTAATATATGTCACTAAAAATGTTACAAAGTTTATCAGGATAACCAGACATGATTTTCAAATGAAGAAATTAATGCATTTTTATCACAAGGCCCTTTACACTTTTCTACATTCAATGATATTCTATGTTCAATAACAAGTAGCAGGTTTTCGCATGTCACACCAAATACAAAAAGAAAAACATCATGCAAATAAATTATTATGTTTGGTGTGGCTAATAAACTGTTAAATCTGCCGAATCTGTGTCTCAACAGTCGAACGAGGGTCCATGTATTCAACAACACCATCAGTAATTGGTAAATGCTAAAAGCAATTAATTCAGAATTCAGAAACCCAACTAAATAAGTGCAGATATAGAGGGGAAACAAAGCATGACAAAGCTATGGCAAAAAACGAAACACAAAGAGAAATAAAGATTGCAACCTTTTCAATGCAGCTGCATTGACTTTCTGTAATACCTATGAAAAACCTTAAAAGCTCAAATCTAGAGATCTCGGGTACCCTCAGGACATTGCAGCAGTGCCGTCACATTCCACACAGCAACTCATTGCAATGGTGTAGATTCGTCAGATCCTGTCATGCTCGTGACGCACTTGCTCAACAATGGTTATTTTGCAAAAGTCATTCCTTTCAGGACGCATGGTTCTATTGTATTATTGCTGCTGCATATCAAACTTGACAAGCAGAATACTTGTATTTTTAATTTGCATATCAAAAAGAGCAGAGTGCTTTCAACAAGGCTTTAGAAAGATGACACATGGCCTAGGCGTCCAACTAGACAGACTGCATGCCAATGAAGTCTAAATCCTATTTTAGTACCTGTTAGAATAGATAACAATAAAATTGACCAAATAGCAAAATATGTTGTTCTCGAACAAATTTAACTTGCCACTATATTATGCTTGTAACTTAATTTTGTGTAATTTTGAGACACTTTCACAACACTTAGGTGTCACTTTTATGAAGTTATGGCAATTAGTCACAATGTTGTTATTTACTGGGGACCTGTCGAAGGAAGCAGACAGACTAGACTAACAAAACTGCCTGCGGACGTCACATAGGTCACATATAATGCATGTCATTGAAACTGTTTACAGTGGCATACTTGGCTTCATTCAGAGCTCACAATACAGGATGAATTCATATGAAGTGCTTGTTCTTACCATGATAGAGAAAAAGGATCTCTTTTGTTTGTCATAGTAATAATAAACTAAAGATGCCTTTCAAGATCATCATACATTAGGAACAATTCATTAAACAACAATAAATAGCAATAAACAGAAATATCAATAAACCCTAAAAGAGAGCGAGAATGGATAAAAGAGAAAAAGCCAAGATTTGATTACAGGTGTTAATTATGTAAGATAAGCTTTATGATAAGTTTTGAGTTTAGTTTTGAATTGTGATAATGACTCCAAGTTGCGGATGTTAGCTGGGAGAGTATACCAAAGGCGATGACCCCATGACCCATGGTGGTTTAGACGAGCCATGGGTGTACTAAGAAGACCCAGTGAGGAAGAACAAAAAGAGTTCTTGAAGGAGTATAGGGCTGAATGAGATCTGAAAGATAGGTGAGGTTATGAAGAGTTTTATACGTTAAAAGAAGAATTGTAAATTTGTTGAAGTATCAGGCTAACCATGTGTGTAGGTGGAGTCTGGGTTATTATGCAAGCAGTAAAATTCTGATCAACTCTAGGTCATTGAGTAGCTTTTGTGGTAAACCAAACAAAAGAGGACTACAGTAGTCGATACGAGAAGTGAACAAGAATGGCAGTGAAGTAAGAAATGAGCTGAGACGAGCAATATTCCAAAGATGAAAATAGCAGGAACGTGTTATACTGTTAATTTGAGCTTTAAATGAAAGGCTTCTGTCAAAGATGATTTTACATAATTTTATAACCAGGGGTGTGTTTCCCAAAAGCAACCGTGGTTGCAAGTTCCGTCGTTACCCATAGAGTTCAATGGATCATAATTAGCTAACGATGATTTTGGGAAATGCAGCCCAGGGCACAAATTCGCAGACTTCGGTATACTGGCTTTCCAGATATTTTCAGGTTTAAAACCTTCTGTAAAACATTAGACCATAACTTATTTAAAAACGAAATATGAATAAATCACTCTCAGACTCTTCAGAAAATCACACACAGATTTATACAATTGAAAGTTATCTGATAAATCAATGAAGGATAGAGTTACTTAGTCAGAGACTGTGCACGTCTGCATATTTTAGCAAACACATAAGCAAATCACTCATGTATTCATTGCATTATTGCACTATCTACACCAACTAATGTACAAATATACACACATCAAACATATACTGTACACTGAACAAGTATTACTTTTGGCTTAATGGGTCACTACAGGAAACATCAGTTTTGGATTTCCAAACACTCTCTTTGAAAATATTGTGAGGTGATTTGTATGAACAAGGAATCCTACAAAGAGCTGTTCTGATCTCACCAAGCCTGTCTGGGTTTACATGAAGAGAGACAGACTTAACGTCTATCAAACAGCTTCTGGAAAATGCTTGGAACAACCAAGCAGCAAAGAATTTCAGGAACAATACCCCTGACAGGATTTGTTATTAATCATTTATTTCTAATAAAACATTGCATTAAAGCTTGATGTGAGCAACGTTTGACTCTTTGTGCACCATTGTTACAGTAAATTTACAGGAAGTTTGCTGCTAGCATATATTCTATTGTGTTCCAATCAACAGGAATATATTTTTAGGCTACCTGAGAAAATATTTGACAGCAGAGCGGGTGTAACCTAAAACATGTCTTCATAATAATAGAAAAGATCAACTAATTGCTCAAGCTGATAATTAGATGAGTTTCTCTTTTGCTCAGAAATGTTTATAAAATCTGATTTGATTGTCACTCCTAAACGTCACAAACTTGATGAGCGGCATACATTCACACAACAGCAATTGGTTAACCACAGGAGTGCAATGACAATAGCAAATGAATACACAATGTCAATATATAACTACATAACTAAGACAAAAACCTTGGAGTTGTAACTGAAGTTACCCTTTAAGTCGAATTACTTCAACGTTACATATGGGAACTCGCCAGAGAGAGATCTGCTTTGAGCTTTTACTAAAGGCCAATGAATATTGGCGTGCACTGATTGCAGCTTTTCGCTTCAGAGCCGTTGCTGCTTTTTGGAGCTGGAGATCCCTGGGCTTTCGAATACGGAAGAAGAAGGTGATTATTGGAGAAGTTCCCGCAAGACCTGCTTTCTCGTCTGTCAGCGTTTCTGGGATGCTGACAGCGGATCCTGCGAGCTGGTGGCCTTTTTCAAGGACGGCTGTGCCAGTCTTCATTTATCCAGTGAGCATAGACCCCTGTGTGCACGGAGTTGCCACGTTTGGGTCCTCTCTGGGCGACCTGGAAAAAGAGCTATTTTTCTACGGGTGGTGACGCATTCTGTAACGGGATGTCGATCCGGCCGTGTTTTTCTCAGTGTGGAAGTTTCCTCAACTCGTCGGACGGTCATGAGCGCTGTCTGTCATGTCTGGGCAGAGAACATGCTCAGTCAGCGTTCGTGGAAGGTCAATGCGTTCATTGCGAGCGGATGACCTTGGCTACGTTGAGATCCCACCTCTCACTCGTGAGCAGGCTCTCCTCGCGCTCCTCCCGTGGTAAGACGTTGGACCTAAGCAAGTTCACGTCTGCCACGGCGAGACACCTGGGGGATCTCCAGGTGACGGTTCAGAATGCTTCGTCCAGTACGGCTGCGCGAACTTCTGACCCACCGTGTAGTCCCGTGGTGTTCTCAAAGGAGACCGCTTCCCCTGCTACGGCAGGCCCGAGTGTGTTCTTCCGGGTGCCCCGTGAGGTAGAGATGTCTTCTGCACCATCAGAGGGTGGTTCTGATAATGAGGCTGCCGCCGCGCCAGACGGCCATCACCCTGCGGCAACCGCTCCATCTGCGGCGGACACCGAACTGTCAGACATGCTCCTCTGTGCTGTGGAAGGAATCGGTTTGTAGGTGCCCCGTGTGCCTGCTACCGACCCTTCCCGCCTGGACGATTGATTTCTGGAAGCTAGAGATGCGGCGCCACCGCGCTCTCCCCCAGTGCCTTTCTTCCCGGAGGTGCACAGAGAGCTGACCAAGTTGTGGCGAGCCCCTTACTCGTCGCGATTGCGCCCAAGCCCTTCGGCCCTTTTGCACGCTCCATGGCGGGGCAGTCAAGGGTTTCCCCAAGTGGAGCGAGCCGTAGTGGTCCATCTGTGTCCGCGCGGCTCGGCTTCGTGGAAGGGTCAACCTCGTCTCCCGTCCAGAGCATGTAAGCTGTCGTCCGCTCTCGCGGCCCCTACTACTGGCATGGCGGTCAACGTTCCCCTCATTCCCCTGTTGACGTGGCTCGGAACCTGGATAGCGCTCCCGGCCCTTTGCAGTGGTTGATTCGGATGGTATGCCTCGGCTATGCGATTCAGTCCAGTGGTGGGTTGAGACCGATCCTGGATCTGAGAGTTCTGAATCGGTCTCATCTCAAGATGCCATTCAAGGTGCTCACTCCAAAGCGCATACTGACATGCATTCGGAGCCAGGATTGGTTCGCAGCCATCGACCTGAAGGATGCGTACTTTCATGTTTTGATTCTGCCTCGCCACAGACCCCTTCTGCGGTTTGCTTTCGAGGGTTAAGCATATTAGTATTGCGTCTTACCATTTGGCCTGTCCCTGTCTCCCAGAGTCTTCACGAAGGTCGCGGAGGGTGCCCTCTCCTCGCTATGGCAGATGGGCATTCGCATTCTCAACTATCTTGACGACTGGCTAATAATAGCGCACTCGAAGGATCAGTTGTGTATGCACAGTCAAGTCAAGTCACTTTTATTTATATATCGCTTTTAACAATACAGGTTGTAGCAAAGCACTGAACATTATCAAAAAGAACATGGCAATGTATAATGATGAGAATTTAACTTTATTTATCAAATGCACAGATGGTCTCTGTAGTCAAGACGACGGTAATCACTGGAAATCAGGTGTCCCCAACTAAGCAAGCCAGAAGCGAAAGCGGCAAGAAACCAAAACCCCATCCATGAGAGAATTGGGAAAAAAACCTTGAGAGAACCAGGCTTAGTTGGGTCCAGTTCTCCTCTGGCCGGATGCCCAGAACCTAATGTCCAGTTTAATTTTAAACACATTGCATTATGTAAGAACATAGTGCTCTGGCTCCTCAGCCATCTGGGTCTTCAGGTCAACCGAGAAAAGAGCAAACTCTCCCCAGTGCAGAGAATCTCTTATCTCGGCATGGAGCTGGACTCGATTGATATGACCACATGCCTCACTACAGAGCGCACGTGGGCCATGCTGCAATGCCTAGATATGTTCAGGCACATATGGCAGCTGCAGCCGCGGTTACGCCACTGGCTTGTTACATTGAGACCGCTTCAGCGTTGGTTACACGATCGGGTCCCGAGATGGGCATGGCACCGTGGCACACTTTGGATCGGTGTTTATCCCAGAGTGTTGCCGCCTTTTCAGTCCGTGGGACAATCCTGCTTTCCTACGGGTCGGGGTACCCCTAGGACAGGTATCGAGACATGTC
>JAUCNO010002551.1:0-11557 GCA_032353835.1 Enteromius viviparus
AATCTGTGAAGTTTCTCTTCTTGCTTGCTTGCTTTTGCCATTGCTTTTCATTTGATTTTGACAAAGTGGAGTCATTAACATATTTATACGGGGGAGGAGGAAGGGAGGGGTTTTGCGCTCGTGCATGTGCGCTCAATTTCACGTTAATTCAGATGTACAAAGAGAATGTGCGTGGGTTTCCGCGTACGCAGTGTTTCATACATCTGAAATTTTTTGTGCGTACGAACATTTCCAGGATTGTCCGTACGCAATGTTTTAGTAATAAGTCTACGCAAGTCTTTGTACATGAGGCCCCAGAAGACCAGAATATGACCAGAATTTCAACTTGCATAATAATTCGGATCGCTGTGTATACAGATTTACAGTGCTGATCATGTCCGTGTCTTCAGGACTCTTACAGGAAGCAGGTGGTGATTGACGGTGAGACGTGTCTGCTGGACATCCTGGACACTGCAGGTCAGGAGGAGTACAGCGCAATGAGGGACCAGTACATGAGGACAGGAGAGGGTTTCCTCTGTGTCTTTGCTATAAACAACCTCAAATCCTTCGCTGATGTGCATTTGTACAGGTCAGTAAGCCGATGAAAGGGCTTTTTTTGCACACAAAAAACAAATAAATATGTGAAAAAAATTGTTATTTTCAACCCTCTGTCTAAATCAGGGGTCACCAAGTTCAAGTGCCTCCTCGCTACTGCATGTTTGTTTTGACAACATACTCAAAATTAAACTGTAATTTCCTGACAAAGCATTATGAAATAGTTTACTTGTGGTTTGTAATGCGACTGCAGTCAGATCTAGTACAACTTCAACTAATGTTTCTTTTTGGAAGACTACCTGGCAATAGATCTGTTGCGGGACAGTAGATGTGATTTTGCGGGACAATGCAGGGCACATGTGAGACAGTTTTTTTTAATTGGATAAAAGGAATGGAGAATATTGTGTTTTTCTATGTGTGCTCGATATTTCCTTCGGTGGTGCTAGATTACTTGATAACGTCTGCACATCCTTTGCACTAAAACTACGCCACAAAAAGAATAAATAAAAAGCGTCCTTAAAAGGCAAAAAAAAAACATATGTATGATTTCTTAATATGGCAATAACAAACCATCAGATTGATGAAAATCAATTTTCTCAATATGCAACAAAGGCCATGCGAGTCTGGAAGACTTGTGACTGTCCAGTTGACTGCCAAACAATTACTACTGTCAAGGTGCAGAAAAGACGCTCCATCTCCTATCCTGGGTTCAACTGTAACATTATGAAGCTACGAGAATTCCTTTTGTATGGAAAGAAAACAAAAATAATGATTTTATTTAATAGTTCGCCACATAACATCACTGTAGGACCATTTTGAACAGCATCCGGTGCACACCAGTGTTGGGCATGTTACTTTACAAAAGTAAGTTATAGTTACTAGTTACTTCTCGCAAATTTAGTAACTGAGTTACTTCATTATAAAAGTAACTAATTACCAGGGAAAGTAACTATTGTGTTACTTAAAAAAAAAAATGGCGAACTTATAAACCCAGTATGAAATGAATGAAATAGGCACTAAATATAATAATTAATTCTACTGACATATAGCAGCAGTCAGTCAAGAACTATAATTTGATATTATGATAATTAAGCATTACATAATAATAGAACAGGGACGACAATAGGTAAGCACCAGCCAATGAGATTGTCTTTTGTGCATTAGCTCCGCCCACAACCTGAGAAACCTGCACTGGTGCACACAATCAACATGCACAGTTCTGTGTTAGACGCAATGGAAAGACATGCTGTTTGTACAAATCAAAGCGTAAATGCACAGAACTTCATACGCTACATGCACAGGATGCTGTCCAGAATGTTGACGTTATGGTGTGGAATCTTGAATAAAGTCATTACTTTTATTTTCTTTTTGTACAAAAAGTATCCCTGAAGCTTCATAATATAACGGGTGGCACTCAGATGATGTCTTTCATACTTTTCTGCACCTTGATAGTACCCCTGTGATGTCATCATGCCCCTTTCAGATCCGAATGAGCTATTTTTAGAGTTTGATTAAATAAATGCTTTGTTAATAATGAGGACATTTTAAGCTGTGCAACTTTTAGGATGTTTTAATGATACAAAACAATTGATTTCTCTTGCCATGAACCCTTTAAGCAATGGTAAAACGAGTGGATGAAGTGTCAGGCATATCAGCAATGTCATCATTTCTATTATAAATACGGCATGTTTGTAATGTGTTTTCCTCAAAGTCTATAATATGGTTATGTCCTTCTAGGGAACAGATCAAGCGTGTGAAGGATTCAGATGATGTTCCCATGGTCCTAGTGGGGAACAAGTGTGATTTGGCCAGAACGGTGGACACCAAGCAAGCTCAGGAACTTGCCAGAAGCTACGGCATTGAGTTTGTAGAAACTTCTGCCAAGACCAGACAGGTGAGCAAAGACTGTTCATCGGTTCTCTGCTTTTCGTGAAAGTTTGTCTATTAATGTAGTTTATTAATGTAGGTGAATGCTTTTACTGTAACATTAAACCAAGCATAAATCTTCAATGCTAAAAAATATCGTCAGTCTTTTTTTTTGTTTTTCAGGGGGTTGAGGATGCTTTTTACACCCTCGTCCGCGAGATCCGACATTATCGCATGAAAAAGCTCAATAGCAGAGAAGACAGGAAGCAGGGCTGTCTGGGCGTGTCCTGTGAAGTCATGTGACTGCACTGCCTCCCCTTCCTTTTTGTTTTTTTGATTTATTAGCAGTTTGTTGACCGGGCAGCTGAAAGCCTCATGACCACGTGTGTTCACAGAGTTCGCCCTCTGCTGGCTGAAAGGGATTCGTGCACAACTGGTCATCTTTCCTGTTGGCCTGCTGTAATAGAAAATGAGGCCATTGGACTTTAACGTGTTTCAACAGAGGCTCGTTTGTCTCATTTAGTTCTTGGGTTTTCCCTGTTCATTGGGAAGAAAAAGCATAAACGGGCATTGAGTAGTTCTTTCTTGACTTGTGAGCTGCACATTGGCATTGATGGAAAAAAATACTAAATTGCAAAAGGATGCATCTCATAAAAACATGCCCACGTTTCACCAAAAAATGGTAAGAATAATTAGGCAATTATATTTTGAAGCTTTTTCCACATTTTTATATACATCCCTCCTTGAAATTCTCATCCTACTGCATCCAAAAGTTTTATGTAAATCTCATTATTCTCCTTTGTAATATCTATTGTTGTTATGCAGTAATATGTTTTCTTTTAATAGGCAGTCTAACACCTTCTACGATGCATAAATGCTTCAGTTTTTTCTCATTATAGTAATGAGAATTAAAGGGGAGATGTGCTTAACTGTCAACAAATATGTGACAAAAATGCTAAACTCATAAAACTCATATAAATAGTGTTAATTAATATTGTTTACCCAAAGTTTAATTTTGTATGTTCTTTTGATATTTAGGGTGAAACTCTGACCTATTCTTAGCATTTTTAAATTTTTTTAGATTCACCCAAGAATGTTTTAATTAGTTCATGGGCAAGAGAAGGAACTGGATTTTTAAATCGTATTTAAATTAAAGTAATAAGATCATCTCCATTTATCTTAAAATAAAAGCTGTTTAAAAAACTCAGCCTGAGACCTGAGAAGAGAACATGAAACGCCCTTTAATTTTAATCCGCAGGTTCAATGCTCAGGAATACTGTGAACGCAGAAGTTTTTTTAGAAATGTGTGGGATTATTTCTGTTTATTTCTTTTCCTTTTTGCCTTTCTTTTCTCTTTTTTTTTTTTTACTTTTCCTGTTGCAGCCAAAAAGTTTAAGCATTTATGTTTCCCGTTTTGTCTCATATACTGTCTAGAGTTACTTTTATCCTCTTTTCTTTCAGATTTTAATTGTATATTTTGACGTATATAATACATAATGATTTGGTTTAGTTGCAGAAAGTCAATCAGATTTTACACATGGGATGTGATGCGATGCATTTTACTTAAAGGGCCTTTTGAATCATGGTGCTGCTGGTGGACAAGCCAAATCTGTGTGCCACCCTCTGCGTCCTGTATAGCATGACATCTTTTAGCCCTTGTTAAATAATGTCTTAAATCTTCCAATGAAAGCTGTACAAATGCGTTCAGTTCGGAAATGTTTATTTTAATGCCTGAAGTCTCTACTTGAAAGCCACTGAAGGTTTATCAAGATGTTAAAACTATTATAGGTGTTGACTATCATGTTATTTATATGGCATTTATATGAACCTGTGCCTGATTTCATTAATGCTGAAATCTGAAACAGATTCCCATTAATCATACTGTGTGTGGCCTTCTGTCTCGGCTTTAACAGAGGCAGGATGTTTCTAGAAAATACAAACTAAGTTTGCCATTACATTAACAATCCTTTCTTTTTCGGCTATATGACAACTTGGTTTTTAATGTATTTTGCCATTTTAGCACAATTTATTAGCATCACACATTTTCTTTAATCAGAAAATTGTGAAAACAAACATTTCATGCATTTTTTTGGGGGGAGGGGTGTATTAATATGTATTGGATGTTTAATGTGCCTATCATATTGCAACAAGTTTTACCAGTAAATTAATTGAAAACTGGGCGTATTGCGTGCATTTCTCCTACATATCTGTTTGTGTGTGTGTGCTTACATAATAGCACTCTTCCCATGTGTGAGCTTGGCACTCAAACCTGTCTGTCTGTTAAAACTTAAAATAGAGCTGAACACACAGAACCTGTAGTCTAACCCCTCGTATCCAGTACACAGCTCTGGTTACAGTGGGCAACCACTGCTTAATACTGCCCCGTTCAGTGTCCAACCCCACACTTCCCCGCTACTGAGGAGCAGTGTCGGACCTGCCAGCTTTCTACAGCAAGAGTGATAGTGTCAGAACCAGCAGCCAACATGCCCAAAGTCGCTGTGCCCGGTGAGTGTCCATTCACCACCTGAATCCATCACACAAAGAAAAGATTTGGTTTTTACAAAGCATATTACTATGAAATCTGTTTTTCGTCACATTAAAATGAGCATAATGGCTTACCTGGTGTGTATGCTAAGTTTTGTGAAGAATAGAATATGTAGCATCAATTCTGGACACCATCGTGGTCTCCGTCAGAAACCGTAATCTAGGAATGGGAGGGTCTGAACAGATAATAACTAGCTTGTACACTAGGGTAGGTATTCAAGCAACTATTTTTGGAGGTGTTGATATGGGGAGTTTAATTCAAAAGAGCAACTGTCGACCTTCAACTGTGTCCCCTGATGTTTGAATATTGGCCAGCTGAATGAAAATATAGGTGTGAGGTTTTCAGGCCTGAGATATTACTTCATTCAGTTCATCAAACATTGTTCTGTTTGGGTATAGACCAGAGTGCAATCTTTATCATATTTTTATACACTCATGCAGGAGTTTGCACTGATGCTTTTTGCAGCTGTGGCAATGTGGAAGATGGTGAGGTCTGATTATAAGTGAGTTTTTAAAGGCTTACGTTATGACTTATTAGTTACAGCAGATAGAGGCATGCTTGAAAATGCAAGAGATCCTTTCGCTACACAGCGGATTCTAGCGACTCAAATGTCGTTCTGGAGCTTGACATGCCGTAACTCATTTAAAGTTTATTTTTACTTCATAAATGTTTGTCCACTGTGTTCTGAAGCCCTAGTATGTGCAGTTGTAGTAGTCATAGGTTTACATGCACAGTGTATAATGACAATAATTTAAACAAAATAAAACAAATTGTTATAAACCAAACAAAAAGGGTCATTTTTGGGTATAATAAATATATATAAAAATAATTCTTTAAAAATCTTAAAGGCTATTAACATTTTGCTAATTCTGTAAGGGGTGTGTAAACTTTCGACCACAGTTGTATTCTGTTCTTCTGAGTAGAATATTGGATTGATTTAAGACTTGCATTGCCATGCTGCTTTCCATGTGCAGGCTAAGAATAACCTGAATTTAAATTTGCAGACTGTGATAGGATATCAGTCACTTATATCATCAGGTTTAAAAATAGAAACACTATCAGTTCGAGGCAGATGGGAAGAACACAAACTGGCTGAGCTTCAGAGAGGACAGACAGCAGGCTGTTATAATCATCTGATTAATTTTTTTAACACCCTTGAGTCTAATTCTGGTAATGCTGGATTTATTACATGTCAATGCTTTTGTCTCTGTCTGTTATTAAACTGGACAAGAGAAAGAAAGTCCTGCGTTAGTTGATGGTGGGACTATCTGGCTGGATGGGGGAGGGGTTTGATTTTGTAACTGTTTTGGTCCAAGTGTGTTGTCTGTGTCCGTAACTTGTCGTTTGCCCCTCTCTACATGAATCCTGTCCCATGTCTGATGGGTACATGTTACTAACCCAGCAGAAGATAAGCGTAAGTATTGGTAGGAATTGTAGGCGAATGATTGTTTGAGTGTTTGGAAAGGGCATGAACTGGTAGATATGGGTATCCCAGTACCTGTCCCATACTGCCGTATCCAATAGATTGGTCTTGAAACTCCAGGTGGATACACTGCGTGTGATTTTTGTATAAACAGAGATGAAAGATGAAGAACTGTTTGTTTAGTTGTCACAATCCATGACATTTTCTTAAAACAATAGCTGTCATTTACTCACCCTCGAGTTGTTCCAAAATTGTATGATGAGCACAAAATATGGCATTTTGAGGAATGCTGTCCAAAAATATCGTCAGAGGAAAGAAATTAATTCAGGGTTGGAACAACATGAGGTTGTATAAATTACAAAATTCACATTTTTGGGTGAACTATAGTTTTAAGGTTGGATTGTGGTCTGGCCAGTAGTAATTCAGGCCTCTTGCTGAGGTTTATCCTGCGTTTTATTCAGCTCCCTATGGTGGATCAGTATATAACGTAAACAAATTCTCATTGGAACCATTTCTATTTAAAATGAATATACTCCCAAATCAATACACTGTCTGCTCAAGTAGGAAGCTGATTGAGATGCACCCTTAGTTTTCAAAATTGTGATGTAATTTGTGGTTATTTGTTTAATGTGTATTGCATTTGTGACAAAAGAGGGCCCCACAGGACCAAAATCTTCTATGATTTGACGTTGATTAGACAAGGAAAAAAAGAAAAGTGAACACTAACAAAAGTTTGCCTCTGTGAAGAAAAACGCCATAAATAATGAAATGTCAAGCCTTGTTTGACAATGTCAACAATATTGGGATTGTGAAAATGTCGGAGTGATGGGCATGATTTGGTTTTGGGGTTTTTTTGTAACGTGATTTTGTTTGAACTCTTATTTATCAGTTATTGCAGTTTCTTTTCCACATGAAACCTTATTTATTTACTGTGAAATTCATGACTCTTACTTTACAGGTTGCATGCACAAAGAGGTCTGATTTAATATTATTATTTTTTATGTGGCATGTGTGATCCTGAAATGTAAAAACAATTACAGTTCTGATGTATTGCTTACTAATTTAGTCTAACCTATAACCTTTTCTTTTTAATGTTTTGGATCTTCCTTTGCCCATTCTGTGGAAATGAATAATCAGAAGGGAGTAAGTATAAAGGAACCCGTCTGAGATTGACATGTTAAAACTGCTTCAAATATCCATCTATATATTTTATTCATTTGTTTGTTTTAAGTGAAAGTGTACAATGGGGTCCAAAAATCTTAGGCATGTAAAATATAAGCCTTTATGACATAAAACAATTAAAAATCTTTAACAATTTGTTATAGGTTACTAATATAGGTTACTTCAACTCCTTTGTACAGGTTTTCTTAAGAAAAACTGAAAAAAAAGAATAATGATTTTATTCAACTTTCTGAAATTTTTATGGAAGCAAATAGCGCAAGTAAAAATATGAGTATTCAATCAGAAAAACGTTGCACCCCACTGTAGTTCATAGCATACAAATGAATAAGTTGTGTATTTCTGTGCATGTTCATACTCCTATAAAGCTTTTAAGATCTAGGGCTTATCTATTCAATTTCTAAGTTGTGCTGTTTTCAGTTGGTGATGTTTGTCTTGGCTTAATACATTTTGTCATAGTTTCGTTCATCTGTGCATGGGAGATTTTATTCCATCACTGCTAGCGGTCCCAGTGACTCAGTAGTTGAATCATTCTGAAAAAGTGTACTTTTTTGCCAAAAACATGCTCTGATTAGAAAGTTCAACATTAGAATGAGAGTCTCAAAGATATCTAAAGGATATCCATCTGGATGCTTTATACAAGTACAAGTTGTCTTCTACACTCAGAAATAAAAGTACAAAAGCTGTCACTTGGGTGGTCCCTTTTCAAAAGTTTCATGTTTGTACCTAACGGGTCCATTTTGGTACCTCAAAGGTACATATTAGTACTTAAAGTGTACATATATGAACCTAACGGGTAAAAAATCTTGATCTTTTGAAAAGGTAACATCCCAGTGACACTTTTATGCGTCTTATCTGCTTTTGGGCCTTTTAGAACTCGGCCATGTTTTCATCTCCTTCATGGTTTGCTTTGGTTGCCGTCATCTCTTTAAATGATGAATTTGTACTAAAACCAGTGTTGTGCATGCTTTGTTTTTTGGTCATCAGAGACGGATGATCACACGCGGGCAATTGCAGAGCGCGTGTTTGCTTCAGAGACCAAAGATGATGATGTCCGTGATGAAATATCCCTGTTTGATGTGGCTGATGACTGTCCTATCCTCCATCAAGAGCTGGCCCAACATATAGTCGAGGATGATGATGAGGAGAAGCGGTCAGTGTACAAGTTATACAATTATATACCTTTATGTTTTAATTATAGAACTGCTGTTTAATTAATGGGTTAGTGCTCACAAAAAATGTAAATTAAGTCATTAATTACCTGTAATACTTATGCGTAATTAATGACAGAATTTTCATTTTTCAGTGAATTATCCCTTTAGGTAAATAATAATTGTTTTGATAGTTTCCAACTGTAGAAATAGGCTACTGTATTTAACAGCAATGTATAGTCATCAAGTCTAAACGTGACGTCAACTCGCTGTGTGGGCGGAGCTAAAGCGTGAAGACGCGCCGATCACAACACACAGACATTTGAGGTCGTTTCATGTACCGTCTGCAGTTCTGAATGATCGGAATCTTTTATAGTAATATCAAACGATGTGCAAATAAAGTGTCGAACTGGTCCTTGTTTATAAAACGTTTGTCAACAAACACACTTGAGAAACGTTGCTAAACTCTGAATACATGAAACAGCATGGTACCTCCTTTAAAGACGCAGCATTGCCTGCTAGCGGTTGAAGTCGGTACTGCATTTCCGGCCCGGAGTAGAATTAGCTTATGGTTATTGCAGTCGTCCCAAGTCACTGGTCAAATTGACATCTCTCTGAAATTAGTTTTTGCAGATTGGGATGTCTGTTATAGCATTATTTTTCCAGAGAAACATTATATGTAAACATAACATGCAATGTTAGATTTTGGCTTTAGAAGATTCAAAAACTTACACACTGCACCTTTAATAACTACATTTGTATTTGTAGGCTAGTATGTCCCCAATAGATTGTGTTTTAGATTCTTTGGTGGTTCTAAATGAGCAATTTAAACCTGGAAATGGTCATTGATTTGACTTAAATTGGCCTGTAAACCTGTAATACCAAATAACAAGTATACTGTTAAATTGCAAATTAATATGAATACTTCCTACTCCGTGATAAAGGTCCATCCTAACCCAATCTTAAACCTATCCCCGCACAGTAAGAAGTATCTTAGTCGCACTCAGCCTGTGCTAGAAGATAGACCAACCTACTTGGAAGTTCCTCACTTCCAGAGAGTGTCCATCACTGGTGACTACGCTGCTGGGGTACGTTCCAACATATAACTTCCAGGAATTGACTGGAACATGTACATGTTGTGTAAGTTTTGATTTGTACACTGCCCTTTTCAGGTAACTGGCCGGCTGAAATAGATCAGCCAAGGGGTCTCTCCATCTTAGCAGGTGGAGCCCATCCCTGGATATGGTTTCTGAAATGTATATCTGACATTTAGGAGGGGGATTTAAGAGAGTTCAGGAATTCACTTTTCACATGTAGTCATCAATTCTTGCCTACTGTTATCTAAGATTTAAATTCATCCACCCTTGCATGACATCAAGGACATTGTGACTTTTAAATATAGTGTCATCCAGTCAGCGTACTCTACATTTGCATTTGTCAATACATCATATTTCCACTCAGACATACAGGCATTTTAAATATAACAATCAACAGGCACAGAATCACATCCTTCCCAATTTTTCTGCAGGTGACCATGGATGACTTTGAGCTGGCCTGTAAGGGTCTGTACCGTGCCCTGACCATCAGAGAAAAGTACATGAAGCTAGCTTACCAGAGATTCCCCAACACTCCCTCTCAGTTCTTACGCAAGATTGAAGGAGAGCAGTGGAAACCTGAAGATCAAGTGCTGCCTGGTAATAAAAGACACAGAATTCCACAATAAAAACTTACATTTTTGATTTGAAGGGATATACCCCAAAATTCTGTTATTACTTATTATAAGACCTTTATTAATTTTTGCACCACAAATTAAGATTTTTTTTAAAGAGAAGAAATCATTTAATAAAGTCATTATTTATTTATTTTTTTTTGCACACAAAAATACTGAAGAATGATTGTGTTTGTTGAATTCAGTAAAATATAACATAACTGTTGTTGCAGTCTTCACCTCTCCTCCTAAGTCTGGTGAGGATCCTTTCTGCACAAAGGACTTCCCACCTAACCTCGGCTACGTCGCTCGCATGAAGGATGGTGTTATCTATGTATACAAAGATGCAGCATCTGCTGATAAACACCAGCCTCTGAATCACCCCGGCCCAGATCTTGTCACCTTCATAGACGACATGAACTTCCTCATCGCCTTGATTGCTCAAGGCCCAACGTGAGTTCACAAAGTCACTGCAGATCCACATTCAATATTCTTTCTTTTCCATTTCATGTCAATACTATGCGTTTTTGGAGAAAAACAAAAAATAAGTTTTTGTATATAAATGTATGGAAATATGGAATTTAAGTCCACCAGTACATATTTAACTACTATATTCAGTGCTGTGAAATGATTAATCAGATCCAAAATAAAAGTTTTTGTCTGTGTAACGTTTGTACTGTGAATATTTATCATGAATATACAAATATACACACAAACAGTATATATTTCAAAATAAAAACGTATAAGTAATTTTATTATATATCATTATACATGAATGTGTGTGTATTTACACATACATAATAAATATACACAGTGCACACATATTATATATAAAAAACAATTAAGAATTTGACAGCACATACTATATTATATTCAGTACCATTCAAAAGTTCAAGAGTCGATAAAACATTATTTGAAAGAAGTGTATCCGCTAAGGCTGCATTTATTTAAAAATGCTGTAAAAGCAGTAATATTAATTAATTAGTTATTAGTTGTTTTTTTTTAAATAATTTTTTCATAATGTTAATATGTTTTAAAATGTGACATTTTGCGATGGCATACATTTTCAGCAGATATTACCCTCCATTGGTCCTCAGTGATCCTTCTGAATGTTGATTTGCTGTTTAAGGAGCATTTCTGACTGTCATGCT
>JAUCNO010002552.1:0-11552 GCA_032353835.1 Enteromius viviparus
ATTTCGTACGATTTGTCTAAAATCACGTGATGGGTAGGTTTAGGGGCGGGGTTATGTTTAGGTCATTCGTACAAATTATTGCCATTTCCTAAAATACGTACGACTTAGAATAAATCGTATGAATTCGCACGAGTGAGGTCGTGCAAATTCGTACAACTTAGCCACCTCGTAAAATACGTACGAATAGCCGTGAGATCAGGTTGGTCAAAACAGTTTTACTTGTCATTTAATTGAAGAAATGTTCATATGTTGATGACAGAAGTAAAAACAGAATGTTCGTTCACCCAAAATTGAAACCTCTGTCATTGTTTACACACCTTCATGCTATTTCAAACTTTCTCTCTTTTCTGTGGAACATAAAAGAAGATATTTTGAGAGTTTGTCAAAGTGTTTTTATTTATAAAACGGAGGTCAATGGTAACCAAAACACCAAAATATCTTCGTTTTGAGTCCCACCAAAGAAAGAAAGTGATTTAGGGTCGGAACAACACAGGAATGAACAAATGTTGACAGAACAATCATTCTTGGGTGAACTATCCTTCTAAGCCATCCAAATTTAATAACTTACTTTCAATAAACTCTCAAGAGTTTCAATTACAGAAATTACAAATGCAATACAAATTTCTGATTCATACTGATAAAATCTCTCTAGCACTCTAGCTAACAGCTTTATGAAAATGCATGAGAATCTTTTTTTTTTTTTTTTGTCTTTGCTGCAGTGCTATTTCCAAACATTAAAAAACAAATTCCAACATTTAGGATTTAATCCTAAAGAGTATAAATAATAATAAGATGCAAAAATGAGCTATTGCTACTTGTTCCATCATTCCAGACAACAAAAAATGTATTGTTAGATTGAACAATAAGGTCCATCTGATCTACTGATACTGTTTAAAAGAATCGGTCACTGCAGGCTATAAAAGGAACCGAAGAGCCAAAAAAGCAGTAGTCCACTCCGTTTTCCATTTGGGCTGCATCACTGCTATTTCTGCTGCAACAGGAGAGCAGAGAGAATACTCTGTCCCCTGTGACTATACCGCGCAGGTTGAATCGATCTCTTAAAATGATTTTGCCTTTTCATGCGACTGCTGTAATGCAAATAGATTAAACTGATCTTTGGCGGTCACGCAGACTAGTAGTGGTTCATCCAAAGTAGCAGCAGCACGGTGGAGAGCATACTTTGATCTGCTCGGGGTATATGTTGAGCTCTTCTTTATGTTTGTGCCACAGAAAATGCTGTATTATGATCAAAACAACAATGTGTTATGTTCTACAAGCATTTGTGTCATCTTAGAACCGACTAGCAGGCGTTACGATGACTATGCAAACTGAGCCCTGTCCAGAGATCAAAAGGCGTTTTAAACCCGAGTCGACTCATCCCAACAGTGTTCCCATCCACACGAGCCTGACAGATTATGTCACGTGAATTTAGCCTGCCAAATGATTTAGAACATCCAGCTTATTCAGACAGTCACATTATATAACAAACGTTTAATTTATGTCATTATTTTACAGTATGACCTTAAGAGCGTAAGATTGTAGATAATTCATTCTATTATGCTTATTGTAATGTAAATTCACTATGCTGTCATTTCTGCTCTATCACTCTTGTGCATTATGCACAGATCCTGCAGTGTATAAGATGCTGTATTAGCAGTGAGGACAGTCGGTCACGTACCAAGTATTTTTAAAATGTTAACTATATTTTAATATCCTCCTAAATTGAACAATTTGGAATTTCTTGCTGGAAGTCATACTAACGGAAAATTTGTATTCTATCGTAACTCTAAACAAAAACTAGATATAACAAACTGTACAATTGCTCATTTAGAGCATCAACATTTAAAGAGAATGTATAAGATTTCAAAGCTCCTTTTTAGGCTTTCTTTAAGCAAATTAGATACAATACAAGCAGCATTCTGATTATGACACAGTAACAAAATATGATATAAGAATCAAAGAATGATTATATTAGGTTCTTAAGAATCTGTCTTCTTTTAGAATCCTTTCGGGTTGGTTTAAAATTCCAAAAAATAATCCAGTTCACATTCAGTTGGGTCTTTTGACACAAAAGCACAAAAAAAATGTATGCACCAAGCTGTGTGGACAAATTCATTTCTCACCTAGCTCTACTTTCACACACAGTAGATAGCTACGTAAGACACACAGCTGTCTCAGACGTGTACACCTGGGGCCATTGTCAAATAATGTCCATTCATTTGACAAGGCAAGCTCACATTTTTTTTACCTCAACTTTACTACTGTGTCCTCTGGTACCCCTCTGGATGGTTTAACTCACAATGGCATTTGTTAAAATCACCACACAGTGATGCATATATTGCTAACAATCCATTTGAACAATTTTCATACAATAAAGTGAATTAATAGGGTACAAAAGTATTCTTAAAAATCATAATTATACACATTTCATCCTCTGAGATTTATAAATGCATTGCAATGCTGCATGTAGACTATATATGAACCAGCTCATCCATCGTCACGTCAATTGATAACTACTTTCTAAAGGTTTCTTATTCCAGCGAAAACACATAGTCATTGAAGGTCTTACCGAAAATGAGAGCCAAAAGGAGGTCTGACGATTCCTGCTTCGGGCGACTGTAAAAGGTAAACGCGATGGAAGTGCTCACTAATCGGCTGACAGCTGCGGTGAGGTTTCTTTGGGGTGAAAGGGAGAGACGCAGCGATTCACTGCAGCGAGGACAGTCCACGCGTAGCGCTCGAGGTGATGTGACGCTATAGATATACAATAGAGCTCAGCGTCGGTCTGTGTTCATCACCAGCAGCCTATCTCGTGTTTTCACAGTGCTCTGCTGTGGTGTGTGCTCTTTTGAGTGTGCGCAAATTGTGCCTCTTCTCGCTCTGACCGAACTCGGATAGAGCAATGATAGAAAATGACATCAGCAAGTCTTTGAGATGCACGCATTCCGTCTATGTTATTTCTGCTACTGTTTTTTTTTTTTTTACATTTATTTATGTATTTTTATTTTCAATTAGCCAGTATGCCACTATAGCCCACAAGGATCTGTATTTCGAAGGGAAAATGGCCGGGCAAAATAGTTAAAATAGTAAAATCCTTTTTATAGATACATTATATATTCCTGAAATGTATAGTGATAAACAATCACAGTTGTTCTTTTTGTTGATAAGATGTTTGAATGGAAAACGAGCGAAAAAAGGAGCGAACAGCGATCGTCCGCTGTTGCTATGGTTACAATAGACCGCGCAAAACTTCGCGCGATTACTAAAAGGTGAAATATGACGCCTAATTAACTATCATTTTGTAGTTTCAGAAACGTTTTCAAAAATCGCTGAAAAAAGATATACTTAAACTGAAAAGTTTTTTCTTTAGACAAAGCACTTTTGAAATGCAAAAAAAAAATTTTTTCAGGTGACCAGGAACAGAAATGACTAAAATTTTACTTTATTATGCAAGCCTGGTATTAGACATGTAGCTATGTAAAGAAACACTAGTCTGCTCACATATAACTTCTGAAAATGCACATCGTCTAACAAATTCACGGTTTTGTAGTTTATGCAGAGATTATATAGATAACTGATTTCAAAAACTTACACCGAGAAACCATGAAAAGTTTTTTTTTTTCCCAAGGACACCCAAAATGTTACTGAGTAACAACCAAAACACAAAAGGTTTCCAATTTTTAGTTAAAACCTGTGTTGTGTAAATAGCCCTAATACTGCTTCAACTTTACTTAGCCTATTTTTTAACATAAAAAGTGTTAAAGCATTTTAAATATGAAATTTGAAATGTAGTGGTGTTACTGCAGATTGAAAATGATATGAGTACTTTCATCATAGATGTAACATAACATTAAGCATTAGCAGAATGTATTATGAGGCGTGTCTGTTTTATATCTAAGCTTTCCTTTGTTATGCCAGAGATTCTACAAAGGATAAAAATTGTGCCAACCAGTCCCATTCTCCCCTTCAGTTAATGTACAACACTGAGCCTAGTGATTACACTGATCTATTTTTCATCATTATTACAGGACAGGAACTGTATCTGGGGACAAATAGAAGCAATGTTGTTGTTTTTTTTCAGGATGTGGGTTCTTTCTTGGTTTCTTCGAAATCACATGTGGTTTTTAAAGCACTAACACACTTGTGGTCTGACAGTAGAGTCCCTTGACAGTTTGTCCATTTAAGTTGTTAGCTTACCTTTTCCACATACCCAACAGCACAGAGTGATGGACAATGTGAAGTCGAAAAGTTACAAGGCAGTTAGCAGATTTTCCACTCTTTCAGCTACATCTACGGGGTGCTGTTTGTCATTTGCACATTTGTTGAAGTCAGCACCATGGTTAAAGATTTTCTCCCAATGCAGGCATCAATAAGGAGACCTATATGCCCGAGGAACAGTTACAGACCTGTTAAAGAACAAAGTGAAAAATCTTTTGAAAAGAAAAAAAAACTATTCCAGGATGTTTCGTGACCCACCTACTGAGAATAAAAGTGTCAAATGGAACAGACGAGAACAGCACAGTGAAAAAATTAGCTCTGTGCTGTGCTTTTATTTGATGGAAACCATGAAAGGAATAGTAGTTTTGAAACCGTCGTTCTTATAAAAATGTATTGTTTCATGCACCAAAACTAGTTTTAAATTCATGCAATAACTTGAGGCGTCTTCTTCAAAATGTCATGAATAATTTATGTGTAGTTCAATGTGTAATCAAAGTGCTCAACTCTATTACACCTCCTGCAGTTTAACACTGTATTGAAGAGAGGTTCTGAAATCACTTTCTTGGATGCATTGCATCCTGTTGTCAGAATATGCTATTATTTTATCACCCTGTGTACTTGTCTTCAAAATTCATAAAATATGAGAGGGTGGTAAAGAAAAAAGCAGGCTTCTGTATTAACACCATGCTAATAAATTCAGTACCATGGCAGAAAATGAAGAACAGCTCCTGTTTACCTAAGAATCACTCTGTAAATCGCTTCCATTCTGCTATAGCTAGACAAATAGGCCTTGCGCATCATTTGAACATCATGACATGCAGACTGCCAAAGCATCCTCATGCAATCACATCAAATGCTGTTGGGTCACTGCAAATCACAAAGCTTTGATGACTGATTCCACTTGTGAAAAATTCCTGCTGAGAGCTTACAGTGCAAGTGAGGAGCCTGGCAAGTGCAAAGGTTTGTTATGGCAGGAATGAAGAGGGGATTTAGCTATTATAATCAGAATCAGAGCTGCGGGAATGAATCAAGGGGTTATCTGGACAGACAGCGAGTAATGGGAGTAATTGCAGATGCATGCAGCAATTCAAAATTGGCTCGCTTAAAGTTTATGAGTTTGAATAGAATTGGCCAAAACCTTGAAGGAATAATGTGAATATATACTATGAAGAAATATATGGCACCTAACTTAAAAAAACAAACACACACACACAGCTTTGCCAAGCCAACATTGAAAGTTTGGCTTGGTTAGTATTTAAATGTTCTTTTCAATTTTGAATGGAATTCAAACTCAATTCAAATTAAGAAACTTGTTTAAAATTCAAAAATTAATTAAATTCTGAATGTCACACAATCACATAATCTTCTCAGAATTGACCTTAATCAGGCTAGACGCCATATTGAATTAGGCAAGGATGAAAACGAAACTCTAGATAGATTTAAAGTCTTTACAATGGCATGTGTTCCATAAAGTTACTAGATCATCTGATTTTTTACAACTCACACCTTTCAAAACTGTTTGAAAAAAATTTGGTTTTTGGTGAATGTTTTCCTGAAAGATGTATTGTCCGCTGATCAATCAATATTTTGTTAAACAACAGAACAATCCATTGAATGCACTGTACTTCTATCCCTCACAGATTAATTTCCACTCCTGACAGAAATTTAATATGGCACTACACTATGGTCTATGTCATGTGTAATGTAATAGAGCTAAAGAACGGTATCTACATATGTTTGGTGCAACAGCACTAGTTCTAGTATTATGATATTTTATTACAACAAATTAAAATGTTTCTGAGTTTGTGTCACTCTATAACTGCTACAGCCAAATCCAATGATATTCAAGTACAACAGCAGTCTTGTGCAACAGACATCACAACAATTTAATGCGTACACACTGAATCCTGTTGAGGGAATTACAGAGAAATCAGATCAAGATGACGATATGTCAGCTTTGATAAAATCAGGTGCCTGCTATTCAATAGCTTGAGTGGGTAACAGTCTCTAAAGACAGCTGTTGCAAGATTAGTGAATGTTAAGATGTCACAGAGAGAATACTGATACGGCAAAGACTCAATGGAAGGAGAGGTCAGAAGAGAATTAAAGGCATAACCTTTAAACACATTAAACAGTTTTGAAAGGTTTGAGATTTAACTTTCCAGATTTTGCTCCAAAATGATAAAACAGGCCGCATAAATACCATGGATTGGGACAACAGGATACCTTAGTTAAGCTCAACATGTAGATGATTATGATGCTCCGTTATCACTGGAAAAACATGGTGACACAAGGGTGGCTGCTGACTCAAGCAGAGCGGAGGCGATCCATCATATGGAATTCTCCTAAGGCCTGTGGAGAGTTTTGACGTTAGTGGAGAGGCACAGACTAATCCAGACCCAGCAGGTGTGGAGGCGGAGGACAACGACCCTGCGGGTCAGGTCTGCAATAATACTAAAACCGAAATGCATTTGAATTAATACAAGGAAAATCAGAGCTTTTTACAGTTCATTTACATTTTACAGCTTGAAATGAACACAGCTAGCAAACACTTCAGAAACATTCTCATTTAACACAAACTGATGGTGTCCAAGAGCATTGCTTTATATCATTAGTACTGGTAAAGTCTGGTTCTGAGTGCAAAACAACCATTCACTGCGAGTATCATTAGCCTAATGTCAAAGGTTAAAGGACAACCCATAAACTCTGGGGTATTGAGAGGGGTATTTTCTCAGGTTGCTCCAGAGGGACTATCAGTACAATTAGTTTAACACTTTAGTAAAATGCCTCTAGTAAATCATATATAACATTTATCAATATAATTGGACCAGGGGGTGATCCAGTGGGTCAAAACAAGGAGGTTTAGGAATAATACTGTAATACTAGTGAACTTAACTCCTCAGCAACTGTCCACTTAATATAAAGTGTAACTTTCTGGACAACAACCAAAATGATGATGTTACGAGTAAGAGAGTAAGTCTACGATGTTAGAGTAATAACATGATAAATACAGGAATCTTCTACTAAATATAAAGTGTAACACTTTCTTTTCCAAAAAGTGCTGTTAGACCTGTTACACATTTGTACTTTCATTACCATAACATGTTGTTACCAATGTCCTGTTACATTTTTATACTTACACATCTCATTCTAATATGTCCTCCAACTAATGCACCCGTATGGGTCATTTCTACAGCTGTGAAATACGACCCAACAGAGCGTATACTACAATTGCGCCCCTATCGGCAAAAGAACATTTGCATAAAAATGTTTTGTATTATTTTATCGGCCATGTTATTCAGGGTTGGTGTAGTTCAGTTTGTAGAGAGATTGCGATCATGGGTTCAAACCCAGAGATCACGTTTTCACAAAACCCTATAAATCATGATTTTGCACAATATTTAACGGGTAGGTTTAGTAGTGGGTTTGTTTGGTCATTCGTACAAATTAGACCTAGTGAAATATGTTTTAATCACCGTGAGATCAGTGTAACGACAGACGCAATATGACACGGTCGTTATTTTTACGCCCACTAGAGTGCGCTTACCTTTAAAACGTAAATATAGCTCGTAATAAGGTACTTGCAGAAACGACTTATAGAGTCGTTTTTGCTGGAGGACAGGCTGCCCATTCAGTGATTCAAGACCAGACTCATACCTGATTGCTCTGATTTGCAAGTGCCACGCTGTACCAGGTGAGCTACAGAGCAAGTTTACTACTTAAGAAAAGCCGTACATATGAAGCAGCTATGTAATGTAATCATGCGCTGCGATAAACTAGTTTTTGGAAATTTTACAGCATTGTATTAGGTACCACATGAAAATAAGCTTTTATTAATCTTCCTCTGTAATAGTAACTCTTTTAAAAGGGGAGTTTTGGTGTTTTACTTCAACTAATGCTGCCTTTACATGCTATCGTAATTAAACACTAGATACCTAGTCGGACATTAGACACAAATGGCATTAGAGAGGCCCTATAGCTGCTATTTCTGATTAGAAAACATGTGCTAATGATAATTCCGATAGAATGTGAATCATGAATGTTTATTTCACCTGGAAATTGCAGTGAGTTGTATGTATAGGTACATATGTGATATTTTCTTTATATTAAATACATATTTTATTCTTTTATGTTCCTTTTTAAACGTAAAACCCTCAAATTTTTAGGCTTAAAATAGGAACTGACTACCAGAAACTGTTTTAACCCAAGATGTTATGTAGAACACTGTACCAGTCATCCAGAAACCATCAACTGTCTAGGTACTTGAAGAGCTATTTGCATTTCTGAATCAACAGTGAGGATGATAGGCCACAGCAATCAACAAGAGAATCTGCAGACCACAGCTTGGAGCCCATCGTTACACAACATTGTGATTCAGAGGGGAAGATTCATAAAATTGATTTTATTACAGCAATCAATGGTGCTGAACCAGGAGAGAACGTGTATTTACAGCCACTAGACTGGTGGCATTTTATATTTCTAGTTTCATGAATATTTTTTATTTAGATCGAAGAAGAGCAAAATTTAATTGGTTCCTTTATAAATGCATCAGTTACCAATAAGTCAAGGTTTGGCTGGTTAACATTGCCTCATTATCCACTTCTCGTAAAAGTCATAATGAATGTTTTGCTAGCCAATCACAATTTGCATTTCATTGCAGTCCAGAGGAATTAGTTATATGGCATTTACACCACATGTGACTCTGCATGTCGATTCTTCCAATGTTCAAATTATTGTCCAGTGAAACTGACTGAACTGAATAATCTTAAATTGAATTAAACATGCTTCTAAATAAATCTGCCTTATTAAATTACATAAGCTTTATGATGAACATCAAAGCTGTCACACTGATTTCTTTTAGCTTCACTTTGTCATAGATTTTGCCCACTGAAGAAAATACATTCGCTGACGTGTATCATTGGAGAGAAGCCACTAACAAATGCATTTGGCAGAACATTCATTATATTAGGAGCAAGAATGTGGAACTTTAATGCTATTTAAGTAAAGACCTAATAATTTCATCCCAAGTGCTAGACCGAGCACAGTGGTTAAACATCATTGAAAGATTGCCTCTTGATTGCTTCGCATTTTTTGAAAGGTAACTGCTTGCATAATGTCATTCAACAAATTGAGATCATTTGCATCTGGGTTAGAGCGCTCCAATGCATCTTCAGACTGGTTCTTATGGAAATACAATCCAAACCCTCTCATTTATGCTAATCAAATAGGACCACTGCAAATGACAAGTATGTCTGCGTACCTCATATACTGTATGAGGTTAGGTTTAAAATCAAGGTTTTATGCCTAACGTAGCTCAAAAACATGCATCATGTTCATGACATGTCCATTGAGAAAGCCCATATGTTATGACAAAAATAACAGTGCCAGGGTGCTGGTGATATTTAATGATGCAAGCCCTGCTAGATGTCAGGGAGTATGCAGTCCTGATTTCATTAATGGTCTCATTTGGTTTATCTAAAATCAATAAACTGCCTCTGTAACATGAAAGAGATGCATCACTGATAGGACGTGGAGACATCAAAGTTTCCCTCTGAGCCAGAAGGTATCCCCATCCTTTTGAAGTTCTTAAAAAATTATGAGCTGTTCTCAACGCAGATGCTTCTCTGTGTCATTCATTTGCAGACGTAATGAGGCCCAGTAATTATTTAACGTGGTTAGAATTCAACACAGAAGATCAATGAAGTTGGTTGGTTTCTATCTGGAGACTTTACAAAAAAATTATGAAAGAAATCATATGTAGAGAAAAAATACATAATCTTTGTGATAAACAGTTCTTACTAAATCTTTAATGAGGCAGAAAGGGTTGACTGCAGTTGACTGGTGGATCACAGCTTGTTGCACTATTAGATAATCTATGGCAACGTTATCATTACAATTAATATTTTTTTAACTAAAATTAAGTTAAAAAATAAAAAATAAAACATATATATATATATATATATAAATAGATGAACTAGACTTAACTAAAATAAAAGTAAAAGTAACTAAAATTAAGTGAAATGCTAAAACAAAACAAATAAAACCACAAACAAATAACAAACAAAATGCAAAGGCATGAAATTAAATTACTAAAAAAATTAATTAAATTGAACACTGAAATGTAAAAATCATGATATGTCATAAAATCATAACACATTAATAATACATTAATAACACTGCTGTATAGACCAATATAACAAATATAACCTCTGGGCTTTTTCAACTATCTCACATTATGATTAATTTAATCAGAGCAACGTAATCTCTGAGGAAGAGAGTGGTTTAGAATAAAATAACTCTTGAATTTAAAAAAAGAGGATCATAACACAACATAATTTGCATTAATGAAACCTTCTGTTAGTGCAACCTACAGTCTCTGCTAATGCACAATATGTGGGAGTCAGATAATTGCAACTTTGCAAGACCTCTGCAATTATCATAAAGGCAAAACGTTACACAGATTGTACCAGAAGCTTCCAAACGCTGAATTAGGATTGCTTTCATCTACAAATACAGTGTAAACTACTTCTAAAATAGCTACTTTGTAACTTGTCAGTGTTCTTGTGTTTGGTGGAATATTGAAATCAGATGTAGATATAATTGGAGGGAGTGATGAATGCCTTCACTTAATAGCCAAGTCTCTCTGTAGGAATGTGTACAGGCTTTTCTCTTAGAGAGGAAATGGATAGTTAATGCGAGTGTCTATAAGCCAGATGTGTCCATGTCATTTCTCGTAAAGAGCTGCCAATTATGGCAGCGGGACTCAGGAGCGAGACATTAAGCTTCAACAAACGTGAACACCAACACTATAGCAATACACAAAAACACCCCTTTTTATATCAAGCTTAGGCATTCTAATTTTATTTTATTTTTCATTTGACATTTGATTTGACTATGAATGATATCGGCTCTGCACATAAACCCCAGATGTGTCATCTGGTGTTATCAGATGCAGTTTATCTCAGGGGAAAACCTCTCCAACACACCGTTCATTCAATCAAAAATTGATGCAGTAATGATCCGCAAGCAATCTAAGCTGCTGAACCACCTGGAGGGATTTCTCTGAAAACAATCAGACTTTGTAATAGATCATTTTAATGCATCTGGGTCTGTTGCCGTTTTAGCTGTATCTGATACATTTAACAACGGAAAGGTAGAGGCACAGAGAGAGATTGAATTAAATACTGCCTTGTTGTCAGGCATGAGAATATATCAGAGGGTCAAAAAATGGGCTGATATATAGCTTTAAGACAGCAGTGTCACGCCCAGCTGGAGCTGCCAGCTAAAGACTGTTGATGGCACTCCAGCTCTCTAAGAACTCTGTGTTTTTGTGT
>JAUCNO010002553.1:0-11539 GCA_032353835.1 Enteromius viviparus
CCAAAGCCCATGCCCACACAGTTCCCATGGAACCCCTAGTTAACCCATCTGGGCCCCATGTATCGTTGCTGGCTGGGAAGAAATGTGCCCACAAGGTCAAAATTGACTGGTATTCCTATCTTTGTGGAAACACAAGGTGATAAATACCAGGTGCATACACACACACCCAGAGGAGTTTTGGTTGCACTGCCGCTGTCACCTCTGGCTTGCTTAGCTGGGACACTTCAACTCTATTGATTACTGTAGATTCGATTCTATTTTCATTATTTAACTAAACTGAGCTAGACAATGACGTCAATGATGTCAGCCTTTAACTGAAAATTGAGTGTTTAATCTTGTCATTATACATTACTGACACTCTGTCCAATTGATATTGTTAAGTGCTTCGACACAATCTGTACTGTTAAAAGCACAGTTCCTGTCTTATCAGTATTTCACAGGAACTAAATTACAGCCTGGGTCTTTATACAAACACTTACACAAGCTTTTTCAACAGTAGCTTACTGCTTATCTTATTTAAACATCATTTAATATAAGATCAACAAATATGATTTAAGAGGGACAGATAAAACTGCATTCAAGAAACTAGGGATTTCTATTCAAACGAGTAAATAGTGTTTGTTTACACACAGTGTATAATGAAGCTTTCACATAATCTGCATGCTTGCTTATGAAATAATCATTCATAAATTACAAAAGTATTACTAATAAAATATGAGCTATCAATTTTATAAGCTTAGGAAGACAGATTTCAATGCTGACACAAAATCTAATAAAAATAATAAAATCAGACCAACAAAACTGAGATCTGTGGTGCTGCTCGTAATGATTTACTGTTACAATAATTAGATGACAGCAAGTTATAACATCATGTGTGTAACCAGGAAAGTGTCAAATGTGTGCGCATGTGTACGTGTCAACACTAAAATTCCCACAGAAAGTTCATATATCATTACAGTAGCTCAGTAAAAAAGCATAAGAGTTCAACCAAAGCAAACATTTATCTGGATTAGGTGACTCTTGACTGTTCTTTTGCAGTAGATCTGTCAAGAGTATTTTAAGCCTAATAGAAATCCAATAGACTAATCCCTCTAGAGTGTAATAAAGTATCCTCAGTTTAACAGTATACCGCTAAAACACTTATCCTCTTAAACGAGAGTCAAACATCAAACATGGGGGTGGAAATGTACGTGTCACACAAAAATGTGGAAAAACATGTGTTGTATGTTATTGTGCAGTGGTGTTTCTTGGGTTGGTGATATTTGTTTAGATGCATGCTTTTATTATTACTAAATGTCAGACTGCATTAAAACAACAACAACACATATCTGATTACAGATCACTGATAAGAGTGCAAAATACAATGTTTACTTTGAAACAAAAAGCTGTTCTTTTCAATTGGTGAGTCAGCATTAGAACATTACTCACACCACTTATGACAAGCAGGAATACTGCACACCCATATAAAGAGACTCCTGAAGAAGGATTCCCCATCTGTGTCCTTTTACTTTAAATCACCCCATTTCCAGTTATTGGGTGTGGCTGTCTTTACCATACCATGTTGTGTTTGTTTGCAATGCTGTTGCTAAGGTTACAGTGAAGTTTAACCCACAATGTTCATAACAGCAGATAAGACCCATCCCCCCCTTCTTTTGCTGTAAGCTTTGGCCAACAGGAAAACCTGAAAGCACCGTCTGTCTCCACTCCATTCAGAGCACAAGTTCTCACCCTTCTTTCTGATTCAGAGGATACATTTACAGCTTACACTGAAATTACAGCCAATTAATCCACAGGGACATTACTACTCATTAAAAAGTATAAACAAGCAGATAATTTGACACCAGAAAAAGCTAATTTGGATGCTGACGTAATATCTTTAAATATCTTCCTGAGAATGTGAAAAGAAAAAAAAAACTACCCACATAATGGCATATAATAGGCTTTTAATCAGACCAACAGATCAAGTGCTGTTATTTGATTATTGTAATACCATGGCATGTCGTATGCATAACTATTACCATGTAAAATACAATAACCACCCCTTAGGGGCAGATTGAAATAGGCAAAGCTCAAGGAATGAACCCTAAATGACTTTTAATGTTCATTTGACCAAGAATGTAAACTCGACACACTTCTTGGATCTTGAATCAAGTTTCAGATATTGTAGACGTCAAGTATGAGGAAATTGTTGTATCGTCTACTTTTTATGACTCCCCTTTATCCTGTTTCATCATTGTCTAATGCTAGTAAACAAAAGATCCTCTGCCACCCATCTGACCTACGCCCACTCATAACTCGTGACTGCTGAACGAAGTAGAACCACCTTCCCAGTTGAAATGAACCACAGGGGGAAAGGACTTCCATATTAGGAAACATTAGCTTGTTTTTTCCATCAATGCCTGACACGACCTCAAACATCCATGCATCATAACAGTAAGATTTTAAACAGCACTATGGATAATTGCTACTTATGTCTGCAACTACTAAGAAAGAAAAAATAAAAGGGAGACTTATTAAAGTGGTGCACCTAATGTAGTTGGTGACCTTAGTTCAGTAACAGAGAGAAATCAATAAAGGTACATTAGCAAGGGAAGCAGAAAGTGCAATGGACTTTCACATATTTATTCAAGGTGATTCAGTTACAGAAGAAAAAAAAAGATTGCCCCAGAAAACAATGAGAAAACACTCATGCTTGACAGTAGTAAACATAATGTAAGAAGGCGACAGAGGTGAAGTAGTTCAGCTGGAGTGAGTATGTGGTCTTTGTGCCTGAGTCAGTTTTTGAAGAAAAGTCAGCTGGTAAAGGAATTAATTACGCAATGGTGTGTGTGTGTTCAAATGCAAATGAAAAGTCCCTTCATCTGAAAGATGTTAGATTATGAACCAGAAAAGGTTTATCAAGTTTATGACACCTCTGGCTATGTTTTGTTAATAGTTATTGAATGCATAAAAAAAAAAGAACTAAAGTGGCATTTTTGACATGCTAAGATATTATTAATTAAAGCCACCAAATGAAGACCTGTCCATAGGAAGATGTGGCAGCCAACTAGTTGTTTAGTATACCAAACACAGCATGGGTTCACAGAAAATCCTGAACATGTGTGCACATTGTGTATATAACTGCATTCTGTCGATGTGTGAACACAGCTGAGAAATGAATGGTCACCACAGACAAACAAAAAAATTGCTTCATTTCCTAAATTAATCTAAAAAGATTGGATATGGATGGTATACAATAAATAATAAACAATCACAAAAAAAACAACAATTGTTACATATCTTCTTTCTTAGCTAGGCATATTTAATGTATGACAACATTATAAAGATTGTAGTTTAACATTATTCCATTTATGATTCATCTCCAGGAACACAGCTGGTCTTCTAATGGAGGGCTGGACGTGGACTTGGACAGTCAGCAGTTTACTTTGGCTTGAAGTTTTCCAGCGAGGTTGATGGTTATACACTTCGCAGATGTATAGCACAGAGCTGCAGACCTGAACACAAACTGTGAATAAAATCATCCATTTATTTTATCAACGGTGGATGACTTTGCTTTTTGGATGAAGAAAACTGCATGGCCTGTGCTGAAAATACCCTCCAGTTTGGTAAGACAGATTTTATTTGACTTGACAAACATTGTTATAGCATTCAGCATCCTGCTACTGTTTGGGTGTCTTAACAGATCAGCAGATATGTCATTCAAGCTCATTATTTTTAGATGCACTGTTATTGTTTAATATTAATTCAACTTTAAACTTAATTTATGTATTATATACAGTACATTTCATATTTTAAGTTGCTCATACTGAATGGCCAAAAATATTAGAGGTTGAATTTTGAATTGATTTTTTTTTTTTTTTCAGGATGTTATATTTAGTTTTCTTTTGTATTGGTTCATGTCAGGTAATATACATATTTGTCTAAATATTTTGAATATCATTATCTTACTCTGGTTTCTGAGTGTCATGGAACCACTTAGTTACTGTAGCCTGAGTGTGAAAAGGAAATACAAATAAAAAGTCTGGTTTTGGCAGACAAAGTTTCTCATAAATCAATTTATTTCTTTTTGCCTTTGGTGATGATGAAGAGACTTCCTAAAATGCATGTTTTTTGGTCTCACCACTACTTTGTAAAACGATCTGAGTCATGGAAAAGTAAGTTAACTAGACTGCAGGGGTTTAAGTGGTTTCAAGGCAGAGGGTTTGTAGTGATGCTGAGTAAGATATGGAATATTATAAAAGCATACTGTGTATACTAAATGCAACCTGACACTGCATCAATAAATCCATTCAAATGGCTTTCACATTAGAACAGAAGTGTATTGATTAATGTATAAGCTTTAGCACTGAAGATTGGAAGAGACCCACGTCAACTTATTAAATGTTTTTAGTTTTTTTTGCAACATTGGCAATATTAGAAGAAGAAGAAGAAGAATATCGCACTTATATAGCGCTTTATCATGTATGGTCATACACCCCAAAGCGCTTTACAATCATGAGGGGGGTCTCTCCTCAACCACCATATTAGACAAACTTAAGTTGAGTTTATAGCAGCATGTTTACTAGTAATGCAGTAATCACAGACAATATGAATACAAAAGTTTTTATGCATTCTTGTGTTGAACCGTAAGCTGAAAAGTGTCTTACTGTAAGTTTTGTTTCAGAATATTACAGTAACTTAGATCTTAACAAAATAAATAGGGGAAACACTTGAAAGAACTGTATAGAGTTTTATTCAAAGGAAAGAATCAAAAGAAAGTATTTACGAAGAGTATAGTGAGTTCATGTAATACAACAGCTAAGCAAATATAATTGAACAACATTCATGACATGTATGAAGCTTTAAAGAAACATTTTTTAGATCTAGCAGTGTCACTTCCTTTACCACAAAGTAAAATAGACACTATGAATATAAATCAAATGCTACAGTACAGGGAGGGAAGAACTTTATCAGCAGATAGCATAGCACATGCTCACTACTTTGTAACGTAGATTAATGTATATCATGTAGTTATTGGAGAGTGGCAGGTGGAGTAGATTTGACTAGTAATATATTAGATTTGTGTACTCACTGGCACAGCATTTCATTATTTCTTTTGCTTCCACAGCAGCAATTCAGAGGAAATACTTGCCCTGGACACACTTTTACGTTTATGTTCACAAACTTTATACTCACTATTAGTGCCATGCAATCCACCAAGTTCTTTCCCACAGACTGACTGGACCAGTAATATATATATATCAATAATACAAATAATATTATTAATTTTATACTATGAATGAAATATATTTAGTTTATATATAAAGTTAAGTTTAAATAAAAGTTTATATATATATATATATATATGTATATATGTATGTATAAAATATAATTTTAATTATTATTTTTTATGGATATATAAACATATAGACTGTTTGCTCAACAGATATTATATTTATGATAAAATAATTACAATTGTTTTTATTTGTGCTCTTCAAAAGAACACACAAAGAGTAAAATATAAATAGTATTTCATATTTAAATATAACATTCTGTAAAATGAAATATCATTATTTTATCAGTTAAGTTAGAGTCATGATAATAATTAAAGAGACAAACACAAAACCATAAAAGCTATAAAGCCCAGACATGCTAAATGTGTCCTGCACAAACACAGAGCTAAAGCTATATAACAGAGAGATAAATCAAATATTGAGGAAAGTCCACTTCAGGACTAAAAAAAAAAAAAAAAAAATCTATATATATTATTTATGCTATAATTTATATAATTTATGGAGGTAAAGTATTATTTACTTAAATACTACTAATTCATTTCTTTATAAAGCGATATAAAAGAAAAGAAGGCATTTCCTAACGAATGGCTGAAGAGTGAAGAACGCCCAGCTGCAACGGTGAAACAACTTCTGTGGTTAAATAAAAAGAAGATTAGTGAATAGCTTGAAATGTACTGGCAGTACTGTTTCCTAACCACCTGCTTCGGATGTTATCACTCGATTGAATAGGTCGTTATCAGTCGTTATCAGCCCATTCAAATGGGTCAGTAGGGGCCCATCCAAATCGCATGAAATCATGTGATAACATCCGAATCGGCTGCCTAAACAGGGTTTGAGACTAGTCATAGACTAAAATAAATGTTAAAGCTGTCTAAACAGCAATAGCTTGCTCTGACATACAGACAAGGACAAAATTGTTGGTACCCTTCGGTCAATGAAAGAAAAACTAACAATGGTCACAAAAATCACTTTAATCTGACTAAAAAAATTCATAAATATTAACAAATGAAAGCAAGAAATTGCTTTTCTACCATGCTTTAACAGAATAATTAAAAAAATAAACTCATGGAACATGTCTGGACAAAAATGATGGTACCCCTAACTTAATATTTTGTTAATATTTTCATTGTGTTTTTCTTTCATTTTCAACAATTTTGTCCGCTTACTTACTGTAAACGTCCTATTTTAACAAAGGACTAGTGCTGGCTTAATCTAATCCCTATCCAAGAAACCATAATGTGGTATTTTTTAGAAAATCCAAAAATATAGATTGTAATTGTTAAACATCATACCACATCATGGTACAGAATACTAATTCTACGGTACATACCCGAATCAAATCAAACAACCTCTTCAGCAGCACACGGGCGACAAAGACCCCATCCTGACCTACAAGCACAGAATTATCCATGGTTACACAAATATTACACAAATATTATACAAACCCTTTTTTTAAAGCTTTCTCATGCCGGTACCATGCCAGTAATAAAATACTGTAAATGACTAAATATTCACAATTTTTATAGGGCCTTACCATTTTTTTTTCTTATAAAGCATGATGACAGTCAGTATCAAAATCCCAAACACACAAACAATGCACACAGCAATTCTCCAGTCAGTCAAACCCACTGGAAAACAAACACACATACATACATAAGAACTGAAAAAGTATGAGAAACACATTCTTTACTCTGATGCACATCTGGTAAACACATGTGCCAACAATCATTAAATTGCAAAGAGCGAAGCAGAGTAGTCATTTCTCAACCATTGGTGAGCTACAATCATAGAGCATGTTTTCTCATCAATAGACAATGACGGAAAAATATTAAATTTGTTTTGATATAAAAAAGAATTGTTCTCCCTGAAAACTGAACATTTAGTTTTCTAGTTTTTAGTGTATTGTTAACTGACTGCAAGTGAGAAATACAAGTTAAGCTCAGCATAAGCTGTTGACTTTACCTTTAGGATGTGTAGGTGAAGTCATACTAACTTCAGGAAGTGTAGTTGAAGTGATATCACCTGCAAAACAATGTTTTACACTTTATCGCACACACTAGGGCAAAAGATATTTAGTCATTCATAGTAAGTCACTTGATATTAATTTGCTAAATTGGATGTACTGAAGATTAAACACTTAATTTTTGTTACAAGTAAACACATTTGTACAAAGGTTAGGTTGTCGGTCAAATCATGATATAGTAGCAATTCAGTTACTTACAAGAGCATGGTTCTTTTTTGTTGATCTGCAAAACAAATAAAAAGGCCATAACGAAAGCAAACGGGTGCAGAACAATATTAGTTAAGTTAAATTACTAAATTAATTTAATAGGCATAAAACCTGAAACACATAAACAGTATTACACTTACGTTGGCAGAGTGACAGATGAGCAGGCACTCTAGTTTTTCAGGGCAGGTCTTCAAGATGGCTATATTTGCTGTTGCATTAAGAAGAGGGAGCATGCACTCTGTATTTCCATCAGCAGAAGCAATTCCTGTCACAGTTCCCTAATCAAAAAAGGGAGAGAAAAGAAATAAAGGATGGTGGGATGGTAGAGTTAAGAATAAGCATTCATTTAGATTTTCAATGAAGCTATGCACGATGTATTGTTTATAACGCCATGTCTCAGTTTGAGATTTATTCGCTGGAATTACGTATGTATTAATAGACTGCAAAAGCCCAACAGAGCAACTCATCAGTCAGTAGCTGGGGGGGAAAAAAGACTTTTACAGTGGCAAGAATAAGTTTATGATGTTATTTAAAGGCTGGGGCAGCTAAGCAACCCATACTTTCAGCATGACCTTCTTATCTCTCTTCTTTTATCTTGTGAAGAAATCATGAAGCAGAGGTTTATTAATTTTACATTTACTGTTTTTGAAACATTTTTTTTAAATTGTGACTTTGTTTGTAAATGCAGAATTCACATCCTTATTCTTGACTTAAAATATTTACATTGATGATCCATTGGGTCTCGCAGTCATGGACACCCTTTTTAAGGTCATATGTCATTTTGAAGTAGATCTGTCCATCACTTTGTCTCTCTCCTCTGCATCGCAGCACCTCAGATGCTGTTTCTGGCAGATTGATGCATAACAGCATGGGTACAACTGAAACAGATATGAACAAAAAAATTAGTATACTAGGTGGATTTGAACAGCTGCAAATGTAAAATGCATAAAAGCTTGAATAAAGTATGACAACGTATGAACTGAGAAAATGCCTTCGTAGAAGATTTTAATTGGGCAAGCTATGAATTAATCAATTATAATTCATGTTAATCCAGTCATTTATATATCAAGTTATTCTTCCATTATAATGCTATATACATGTATGGGAGTGAAAGGCCTGCATGGAGAAATAGAGCGGACCCTCAGAAATAAGAAACAGCTTCCCACATAAGTGGTCTTTTTTTTTTTACCATAACACTTTTGTTATGGTAATATTTATGTATCCCTATTGTATACATAAATATAGAATGCCTCAAATGCCTTAAAGAAGTCTATATAAATAAATTCCTTCATTGAAAAAGAGGCAGAAGCCAGCACACCTTCAGGGGTTTTGGATTGCATTCAGAATGAATTCTCACACTTCTATGAAAACTGAGAACAGCCAAACCCTCCTGGAGATAGTCTTACACACTTTTTTTGATGTCTCAATTTAGATATGTACAAGACAGACACAATGACACAGTGTGTGTTATCAGTAGATGACTAATGTTAAGAGTATAAATTACATCCCAAGTGTTTACACCACAATGGATCTTTCATAAAGATAAACAGTAAGTTGAGCTTTGTCAACAGCAACTTGTTAGTTTAAACATCATTTAATACAAGATCAAGAGAAATTTGAACAAACATAGCAGTGACTAATATTTATTATCCACTCAAAGCACACTTACTTTCCTTTTTATAATATACCATTGGGGATCATTTTACTCGTCTTTTTAATTAAAAAAGCAATTAATGTTAACTAGATTTAAAACTACATTTTTACAGATTTCCTCATATATATTCTGTAGTTAACAAAGGGTTAAATTCAGATGAGTAACTGTTAAGTGTATACAGTATTACAGTGGTGTTTACACATGCAAGCCAGACTGCAGGCCACATAATCCACAGGGCCATTAATACTCATTAATTTCCAAAGAGTAACCTACATAATTGTGTGTAAGTGGCTTTTAATCAGAACGGTACTGAGAACTGTTCCACAAACGTCCCTTCTCTAATACCTGAACACAATAGGGACATTTTTAAACAGACCTGCAGGGCTTGCGCACTTTCTGTCTCCGCTCCGCTGAAATGCACTGTGAATCCGCTCCGTGATTTCCCGCCGCTTTTGGATTTTGATCCTGACTTGCGTGTGTTCGAGATGTCAAAGGCTCATTAATTGGATAATAATATAGGGTTAAAACCAAGTCAGTGGGCAGTAGTCGTTTTTCAAGATAACAATTTCCTAAGCATGTTGCAAGGAATGATCCAGAAATGTTAGCCTATATGTATAAACTGATTTTTAGATTTTATTGTCCTTTTAAATGTCCATTATCTTTTGAGTCTTATTCTTATATTTAATCAGTGAATTAGAAAAATAAGACATTTTGGCTAAAGCGCTTAGAGGTGGCAGCAAATCAATGTTAATAAGCGAGTAATTGCGATTGAACCGAGTTTATTCAGGAACAGGTTTATTCATTGCAGAGAAATGGCACGTTCGTGTGAAATTGATTATATGAATTGGCATAAATAGCTATATATTCAGGCGTATAAATATATTTACAAACAAATAATTTTCTTCCCCCATGTCTTAAATTTGTGGTCGTTCTAAATGCATTTTAATATAGTCTGCTGAATCACTTCACGTAGTTTGCGCTCTGGAGGGGAGTTTTTACTGTTTCTTGCACAATACTCGATGTTATCATAGATCTTCTCATCTGAGATTCCGCAGCAATATAGGTGTGCAATAGTCTGGTATTTTTGCTTTTTATCCTTGCAGCACCAAAGCAGATTTAATATAAGGTAGCCTAATTATTTTACAACTTTGTTACTGGAAAAATACATGGAGCGGACCTCAATGGTGGATACGGCCCTGGCTAATAATTTGTAGGCCATAGATTATGTTCTAATGTCTAATCAAATTATTGTTCCCGATCAGATCTATACAGGACAACATTTCCTGTTGTTGAAACACTTTCTAGAAAACAAACAATCAATATGCCTTCACAAAAAAGAAGAAAGAGTCCGAGAGAGCAGTTCAACATGGCAAACATGAATTCGCTCCAGTAAACCAGCAGGGACATTATCATATTTAGTACTTTGTCTATTTAATTTTTGCCATTAAGTATATTACCCATTATAATCACTTGTTAGTTCATACTGTTACCCACTTTCTGATAATAAAATGTATTGGCAGCCACCCTAAATGAGAACAAGCGTCCTATCCCTTTCTCTGACATTTGTTTTTAAACAGTTAATTAAAATATGCATTTGGCACATGAAAATATACACTAATAACAGTTCTGTACAATTTAGCTATCCTTGCCCACACAACAATCTAACGAATATGGCCTATTTAACTTTATCTAAAAAACAACAACAACAAAAAGCATAAATTATGTGTTCGTCTTTAGTTCAAATCAAACTTTAAACCCCTAAATGTAGTAGTCTGCTAATTAAATAAGCCCGCTGTAGTCTGCAAGCTACAAAATGCTAATATTTCACCAGCACATATTTCCTGAAGGGAAGGGGAATTCCCAAACACTGGTGTGCGTAAAAACCTATACTGGGTGAAAACATGAATTAAACTTTTACCTCGGAGTAAAAAAGAAAGTGAGATATGATACTGTCGCTTTATTGCATGCACAGTATGACGGTGACAGCTATCTGTGTGGACACCCGCCGTCGATTAATTTCACTATCATAATTCATGTCAAAGCACCGACAGCGATACTTTGTAGCTCACGCAGAACTGCCGATGGAAGGTTGGTAGGCTACAGAGATGTAAAAACATAAAAATAAATAGATAAAATAGTGCTAATAGAAAGAACTTACCGAGAAAAGCGGCGCGTCTTGTCATCTTCGCTGCTGAAAGCTGAATGATAAAAGATCGGGAAGTGAAAGCGCATTATCAGATGACGTAACGCAACCTGCCTCATGGCACCAGTGGCGGAGCCAGGAAATTTTCTGTGGGGTGGCCATGATGATTATGTGATCATTTTGGGGGTGGCATAAATTAGAACTATATTTATATAGTTCTGATTTACTATATTTACTAT
>JAUCNO010002554.1:0-11533 GCA_032353835.1 Enteromius viviparus
CAATTACTAGAGCTCTTTCATCAGGTTTCTCAGTGGGTGCATCACTGAGTGGGGAGAACCTGTTTGATGTTCTGATCAAGAGTGTTTTTTTGAGGCGCGAGTATGCCATGTCAGGGTCACTCAACTGCCCTGCTGCTTGGGCTCTAAAGCCGGAACCAAAGCATGTACGTGGTTGGCTGAACTAGTTGTATTCAAAGCAGTATCTACAGCCCTCACAATGTGTGCCTCTAATTCTAAAACCTTCTCTGTCAGCCCAGTCCATTTATTCACTGTGAGTTATGGAAAACTCACTTACCACTGCTGTTTGATGGACTTGTAAAAAATGGAGCAAACAAGAAATGAAGCGGAGCGAAAAAAGAAAACAATAATAGGCGCGGAATAGAAATGTGAGTGAAGATGCGAATGACAAGCTAAGTGGCTAATGAATGCTAACACACGGCACCCACATTGCGCTCGATATCATCGAAAAATAAACAGACATCTTGTAGGTCTTTAATAAGCAAACTGTCCTTTTTTACCAGGGAGGAATCACATAAAACTAACAAGCAAGTTTTTAATCCTTGTCCACTCACATGGTAAAGATTTTTACTCTTTAATTTACAGTAGAATGCTGGTATTTCAGGATAATTACAAAAAGCATTTGTCAGTGGAAAAGAGAATTAAAGACATAAATAAAGCTCTAAAACAAAGTACAGAAAAACACAAAGGCATTCGAAGGTAACCGTCAGACCATAGCATTAGCAAGGCTGTTCAGTGTTTTATTGCTGATTCAGTTTGAACCACATCAAGCTTTTCTGAAAAGGTTTAGTAATAAAGTATACAACATCTTCATCAAATATTACACATCTCAAAAGCCAATACATCGCTGGCGATGCTGATGTAGTTACGAGGTGTAGCAGGGCAGGCTCTCAGATGCCTCTCCTAAACCCTTGACCTCGGGCATTTGCCAAAGTCCTAAGTTCAACGCCTTAAGGCAGGGCAGCTGCGTGATTCTCTCAAGTCCTCTTTTGGTGATTTTGGTGCAACCATACAGATCTATGCCGGTCAGCTGCGTCAGGTGATCCGCTATGAGCTCAAGGCCCTTGTCCGTAATGTGCACGCACTGGCCAATGTTTAGCATTTTGAGCTTGTGCATCTGCCGGACCATCCGGTTGATCCCATTGTCGCTGATGTGGCACGAGCAAAGGGACAGGGACTTGAGCTGGTACAAGCCCTGCGCAATGTAAGCCAGGCTCTGATCGCCCACTTTGTCGCAAAACGACACATCCAGCCCATACAGCCTCAAAGCGCTCATGGAGAGATGCAAGATCCCCTTATCACTAATGTTGTCACACGAGCGCAAGTTCAGAGTCCAGAGGTTGGTCATGCGTGACAGGTGGATCATGCCAGCATCTGATATGCCACCGCAAAAGCTCAGGTTTAGCACTTTCAGCTTGTTTAGGCCCTTAGAAATGTGCTTCAGCGACAAATCGGTCAGTTTCTGACAGTCCTGCAAAGTGAGATTCTCCAAACTCAAGCAGCCCTCCGCAGCGCTGCGCGTCATGCCGGCCAGGTGCCCGATGCCCACGTCTGAGACATGTCTGCAGCTTCTCAAATTCAGGCTTTTGAGATTATGAAGGCCCCAGGCAATAAGCAACAAGCCCGTGTTGGTGATACTGCTACACCCACCAAGATCCAGCAGTTCTAGGTTCTTGAGATACTGCGCGATCCTGCCCAAACTAGAATCAGTGATCTGTTTGCAGAGGCTCAGGTTGAGCATCCTCAGTGACGGGGTGTCCTGCACGAACGCGTGTCCTAGGCCGTTATCCATTAGGTTGTAGCATCCGCTCAAGTTAAGGCTCTCAATGCTGGGCATGCCCTGGATAATGTAGCTAAGGCTGCGCCTCAGGCTGAGGATCTGGACTTGCTTGATGCCTCTGGTTTGAAGGCTGGGGAACAGTAATGGGTTTGTTCTTCTCAGGTGAAGTTTGGCTTGTACTCCTCTCCAAACGGATTTGTGGTACGAGGCGTCTCTCCATGCTGTGCACACTTGCGCGACTCTGCCTTTGCCTTTGACATCCAGGTAGTTAAAGATCATGGCTAAAACCTCGGGGAAGAGGCTCGAGACGTGGATCTCCATTTCTAAGAGCAGCTTGTTAGCTTAGCGAAGTTTCTAGTCCAGTCTAGTCTCCTGTCAGCGAGGACCACTTGTAAAAGAAATAACGCGAGAAATGGAAGTGAACGAACAACAACAACAACAACAAAAACGTGCTGTTTAAACTACATTTTAATAAGTGAGTGACTAAAGCAAGACAGAAAGAGGCTTGGATAAGGCAAAATAATAATATCAAGGATAATAACTAAATAAAATGAACAAAAGTAAGCTTTGGAATACGCTGTTCAAATAAAATGACAGGGATAATCGAGAAAAACCAACTTACTGAGAATGACCACAAGATGGCGTGGGTGAGTCACTCACAGGTCAGAAGAGAGGAGGAAGAGTTCAAATTTGAGAAGTGTTAGACACTTAACTAGTCTGCCCTCTAATGTTAGGCAAAGGTAAAACGGGTACTGTGATTACTTCTGAGCGCATCCAGTGTGATTGCTCTCACTCTAGTGGCTGGTTTACTGCAAGTACAATGCAGTTTGACCCTAACCGATTTTAAGAGTGCAAATTAACAAAGATGTGTGTGGCAGGATTTCTTCACTTCCTGTTACACAATAACAATTTCAAACAACAGTATTTCTTTGCTGTTGCTACACAAATTAGCACTCGATAAAGGTTTTAAAACTTTCATTTACATACCAATTAGATATGGTTACATTTGAACTAGGCACCTATTGACATGTTAATGGGTAACCTAAGAGAGTAACGATCGTCTAGTTGAATGAAATTTGCAGCACAAATAACTCCAATCTAGCAATGCAATCACATACGGCCTTTAAATGATGATAGGAAGAAAATAGCTCAAATCAATCTTTTTTTGCCCTAAAGGAAGATTTTTTTCATTCCAACAGGAAATTTTGATATTAAAATGTACAGTACATTTCTTTGTCTTTACAAAACAATCTTAATATTGTGACCTGCAGCTTACTTTAACCGATAACAGTGACTAAATGTTAGACACAAAAGTGGCTGTAAAAAGGACAGTCCTGGTGGTGGCTTTTGACCATGCAGAAGAAAATAAATGAATTGATACTGGGTTTGCTCACAAAACTAATTTGGTTATTTGGTTACAGCGATTACCGTTACAATTAATTGACCTGACTGTCCACCTAGCAGACAATATAATCATTTATCATTGATGGGAGAATAGCTTTTCTATGCAGTAGAAGTAGTTTAGCATGTAGCAAAAGATCAACATTCAGTGAGTTTGAATTGTGAGCAGCAGACAGAAATAAATCACTTGTGCATATAAGGGATATAATAAATGAGGATATAGCAAGCGTACAACAACAGTAAACAAAACAAATATAAACAGGATAAGGAGAGGAAGGAAGAGGAAAAACAGCAAAAGAATGACAACATTTTACATCAATTAACCACAACCACCTTAACATGGGGCTCAAACTTAAACACACATCTAAATACTTGTAAAAGGTTACTTGCATTGGTTGTTGCTGGAAAAGAGTCCTGATGCGGTAAACAAGAAGTTCTTTAGGCGTGAGCTGGAGGTTCTTCAGAAGGTAGGAATAGTCCACAGCAAGTTGTGTGTTCAAGTTATTAAAGGTAAAACTGCCAGAAATCTAAATTCAAGAGAGCGTGTCTGTCTTCAGAAGAAGTAGTTTTGAGCACTGAATAGCCTGTGAAAAGACTTTTGATTGTTCCATGACACACCCACCGTTTGGGTGGAATGGCCAATCAGGGGCGTGAATTTTGAGCGGGATAAACTTTCTTTGTTTCTGTTTATGGCTCCTTTATTGCTGGTCTGGAGAGTTGGTGCAGTTTTATTTTAAAGCATAGTAACAATTGTATAATGCATCTCATGATCACCTAATGTAGATCATTGTTTGAGGGATGAAGATAAGATCATTTTGAAACCAAGAAAGAAACCTCTAGTAGATATTAAAGCAGAGATACACTCAGACTCATAACTAATGCAAATGAAGATTTGTAACTAGGCGAATGAGATAAAAGAACATACATGCTTACATACACATATATAACTCTGGCCTAAAATTAAACACATTAAAAATGTGTGTGTGTATTGCGATTGTGGAGCTAGACCACAAGTCTAGTCAGGCCATTGGTGGCTGGCACAGGGATCTTTTATTTCTTTGTAATATGCTTGAAGTTTGATAAAAACTGGACAAAAGAGCTTTGTGCAACAGGCCTCTGGTATCTCCTCCATGATACTGTGAAACTGTGCTGGGAGAAACTCCAGACCTTCTTGAGACAGCACGTATGGATGCAAGTCCTAGGATTTTAGCCCTGTGTTTCATCACTTCATTATCCGGTCTCGTCTGTACTATGTCTAGTTTTTATTCATCTGTGATCTCCTAAGTCAGAAGTTTGTGGATGTTTAATGTAGTGGACAGCACATTCCAGGGGCTCCTCTCTAACCACAATATTGGACAAAGATTTGCTAGATTTTGATTGGATCTTGTTGGATTAACACAAGCAAACTGTCCAGAGCCATCATATAAAAATACCTGGATAACAGCCAGATACCTCTTAGAGAGCAAGAAGAAGACCTTTGGTACAAAGCCCAGAAAGGACCGGACTTTTCATTGGTCAAAATGCAGTTTCTGCCCTTCATCCACCAACAGACAGACTACTAAGGTTTTGGTCTTTGACTGCCATAAAAAAACCTCAGGACCTCTGGATTCTGCAGCAGTGGGTGAATCCAAATCCATTCCTAACTATGTTCTCAAACCTTACACTGATGCAAACCACAACACACACGTCTCATACGTATCCAGAGGAATAGGTATTCTCAGCGACAGCGATGTGTAGTGCAACATCCTACACACTCTCAGCTGTTGATGGACACATGAATGAATGCATGGCATTTTAATCTCCTTCCATCATGTTTGGACTTACTGTGTTCGTAACATTGACAAATGTATTCTGGTTGTGGTATGGTATGTGAGAAATAAACCAGTTAAAGTTTAGTGACACTTTTCCAACTTTGTGTTTGGAATAAGCAAATAAGTTCCACAGGAGGAGAAGGGTGGGCCACACTGTAATCAGCCAATCAGAGGAAGATTGCAATCTCCGCCTCACTGGAAGAGAATCTCCAACACTAACAGAAACAATTGTTCTGAGTCTCTGGCCTGTAAGGGAAGGGACACTGTTCTGTAGCTCACCTCCAGCCTGTGAGGGAAGAGTCAAGCACAGATGCCAAGTCCTGAGTCTGTAGCAACAACAGATACGATCGTGTTCTGAGCAGAGAGGAATAACCCAGGGTTTACCTCAGGAAAGATGCGATGTGAGATAAAACACATGGACTTACCTCCAGATGTGATGTGGAAGCTGATGTAGGAGGGCTATGTTGTTACACCAGATTCTACATATTAGTTTATTATTTGTTATTTTGAAAGGCAGCTGTGCACTCTTATTAAAGGCAACAGTCACAGTATGCACGTCTTCTGACGTCGTACGTTAGTGAGGTTCAGTTCACAGAGCTTTCCTGCAGTGTCACTAGAGAGAAGAGGTACAATTTCATGAATAATTCCATTATTCGTTCAGAATCAGAGCAGCTGAAAACACTCTTTATTTCACGCCAATAGCTCCTGTTCTCACCTCATTTATTATGCTGATGCCTTCAGATTTCCTGTAATCTGCCACTTAAAGCTCATTTCATTGGTGGCAACAGACTGAGGGAATTTGATGTGTACAGATATCAATATATATATGCTTTCAACTGTTTTTCTTACTATTAACTATGGTATCTATTAGTATAAAAATGAACATTGCAATCCATCAGTGAAGCTCCTCCCACAGCAATCAAATCATCAGTGAAGCTCCTCCCACTGTTGTTCAACAAAAAACTCAGACAAGCATCATTTTGTTGGTTGCTTGGTATCTGCTTCTCACATTGTTATGAGGTATTGAGTTGAAATGAACTCTTTCCCCGTCAGCGTTTCTGAAAAATGTTGCCAGCATTTTCACTAAAGCTTCAAATATTTGCCATGTGCGTTCTTCTGTTACATCACACTTCTATTCATACTGTCATTACATGCCACAGTTTAATGGGTAAATTAATTGATCAAATAGAGAAATTAAATTTTTATTTGAGCTATGATTTAATTGGATAAATATGAGTCTAGTCTATCTTTATGTGTTCTGAAAGCACCACCTGCTGGCAGAGAATGAATTTGCTTTTTAACAGCTCTCCTGCTGGTTTGAAATAATAATTTATATTAAACCAGCCATTAAACCATTAGTATAATAATTGATGGATTTGATTTTCAGCCTTAAAAAAGAACGTAATTATATAAACAAGAAAAACAATTAAAAAGGTGTATGAAACGTATATTTTTGTGCAAAAGATAAATATTCCTAATGGAAAGGGAGTTGGGCTTGTAACCCAAAGGTCGTGGGTTCGAGTCCCAGGTCCGGCAGGGATTGTGGGTGGGCGAGTGAATAACCAGCGCTCTCTCCACCTTCAATACCACGACTGAGGTGAGACCCTTGAGCAAGGCACCGTTCTGGCACCAGCTGCTCCCCGGGCCCCTCTGCTCCGTGTGTGTGTGTGTGTGTGTGTGTGTGTGTGTGTGTGTGTGTGTGTGGATGGGTTAAATGCAGAGCACAAATTCCACTTCACTTTCACTAGAGACAGCGGTCTCTTTTACACACTGATTTTTAAAAGGTTATTTCAAATAAAAATGGCTTATTAAAGAACTATTATTTATAATTTCTTATTATTTCTTATTATTTCTTATTATATAATTTCTTATTCACATTAAGGAATTGTGGGCAATGCTAATAAATAAAGAATTATTTTCTGAAAGTATTTTTGGCTGGTTTAGGTCCGTCATGGGTAAATAAATGGCCAGTAGGTGGCAGCAAGTCCATGTTTTAGTAAAGGATCTTTTAAATCATTCAAGTCAAAAAATTCAAAACAATTGATTCATTTAGAAATGTGCACACTATCAATAAACACATTGAGACACAGGGAGTGAGTCCATCTGAATGAACGCTTCACTGGATTTTTTCAAAAACAGATTCATATATTTAGAAATTTCAAAAAGTACATTATTTTTGCAATGAATATAAAACCAAAACACATATATTGGTATTTTCTTGTTGTATTGCTGTAATTATAAGGGCATTTTACACATCGCTCTGTTTGTCTGTACAACTTCCCCAATAAGAGCTGCAGATGGATCCTACCTGCCTCGCCACACTTTCCCTTCCTTGGTTTCTATGTAAATGCTACTTTTATTCAGTAAAATATAGTGTTTATTAAAGTGATTGGGTTGATGTGTGAGTTTATATATTGGCTACAAAAAAATGTATATGCGCAAACTGCACAAATATAGAGTTTCTTGCAGTGGTTTAATTCACACATTTTTTTTCACCGCAGACAGATCAGATAAAGTTTACGACCTAGAAGCATACAGAGGGAATCTCCCTCCCTGCTTAATTCTCTCTAAAACAGACAAAACAAAGAAAAACTACTTTTTTCATTCATTCATAGACGATTTTGTCCATGACTTTGCCATTAGGCGATGGGAATTATGATCACCATACAAGGCAGAAATATTAATAAGCGATGCAAAAGAATATGTGCTAGCCATTAACGTAACCATAATAAACTTGGTAAACACAACAGCTTGAAAATGTCAGACGTCAGATTATGAGTCAAATTCTTACATTTAATTAGTGAATTAGAAAAATAAAACATTTGGGCTGTTATCAAGCTAATGAAATGAACACAGAAGCCGCATCAGAAGTGGCATTTAAATATCTTACACAGAAATACTCATGTTATCATGTTATCACAGATATATCACACAACCCTGCCGCTGAGGCATCTCAGATGAGAAGACCTGTAGCAACACCAAAACCCAAATTATATAAGGTAATTATTTTACAACTTTTGTTCCTGGAAAAATACAGAGGTCCGGACCTCAGGGATTGTGGGTATGGCCCTGAGAGCAAACAAAAAATCGGAAAAGTCACTTATTTATAGATCACCTTTATATCAGAAAATGTTATAAGGGCACATAGCACAGATTTAAAGAATTCAACATAATAACAAACATAGAGTGAGTCTCAGTAGATAGAAGACTGCATGTAAACTTATTATTATATGTAAGATTTTGAAAAAAATCATTGTCACTGAAGGTTGAGGGAACATACCCAGGGAACATTTTGGGCTTCAAGGCTCAAGATCTGCACATCACTTCTGATGAAGACGAGACAACAGCACCCTGGAGCCTGCCCTTTAAGATGATTGACAGAGTGGCATGTACAAATCAGCATGAGATGAGAAAATGAAAGTGAAATGGAGAACAGCTTGGCATTTTAAACAAATGTAGAAGAAACTGGAGAACTGCACAAAAATAACACAGGACAAGAACAACGTGAAGAAACAACTCATCCTGACATCACACTCACAACACAGTAGATCAGAGCAGGAAGGAGAAAGATCTACAGATATAATCTCAGGTGAGTTTCATCTTTTTCTTATAGCATTCGTGTATGTTTGACTCTCATTGGTCACTTTGTGCTTCTGAGACTGTAGTGATGTGAAATGTATTTATGTTTTTAATATAGTTCATCATGTCATGTAAATGAATGACAAAGCTATAAAATACGCCCAGATTCTATCTTCCTGCTTTGTGCTGCAGTGTTTGTGCAGCGTTCATCGCACAGTCGAGGCAACCATACAAACAGATTCCCCTATTTTTAATTATTGTTATATATTTAATGCAGTTACATCGCTATGAAATATTAAATTATAGAAAATATTAAATAAGTTGCTAATAAATGTTGAAAAGTGGGAGTAAAGTAGGTAAGTACATGTAATCTTTGACTATCCTTGCTGTGTGATGTGCTGTAAAACATGAATTTAACTATATTACAGCTCAGCTAGAGAAAAGAGCTCAACTGAAGTAAACACATTATTATTATTATTCAGTGAAGCTGATTTAAGTTACTTAGATACAACGTTATTTAGTTACAGGGATTGTATCTCCCTTTTTTGCTGAGAGATGTAATCTATAAACAAAGTTTTCTGTGTGTGCAAAATGTGATCTTCGTTAAGATCGGCACAGTGGTCAACTAGAAAAAACAATAAAATGGCACATCATGGCAAAAAGATGTAAATATGTTTATTTTTCAGCTAAAGATGACAGTTGAGTTGTGTGTCATTGTATGTCCAAATGCAGTTTTATATCTGAAACAGATCACTGGCTTAAAAATGGACAGAGCAAGAGAGGATGATGTTTACAATCAGAACCAGAGATCAACATCTCCAGAGCCCAGCCGTGTGTCTATGAGGAGTGATCAGTTAATGCCAGTAACCCCTGACTTCAGCCCTCAATCTGTTATCTTTAACCCCAGGTGAGACCATAATCATTGCTGGAGACAAGAGGGAAGTATTTAAACATCAGTGATGAACCAATACACTTACAGACAATGAACCATATTTGACATCACTGTCTACTTTATCATAGGAAAGCTTTACTCTTAATGTTACGTAAACCAGCTTCCTCTTACAAACAAAGAGGGATTTCAGCATACTTTATGTGTTCTTTCATTTGCTAGTGTTATTTTTCACAGAAGCATTAAACTAAGCTTCTGGTGCATAGTAGCTTTAGTAGATTTTGTTTCCTATGTTAGAAGCATCCTTCATGTGGTCACTCTTAACATTGAATAACCCAGCTCTTTATCACTGAGAAAAAGCTTTGCAGGCTATGTGGGCTTGTGATTACATATGAGCATACATTCTTCATTTGCTCAGTTGCACTAACATAGTGTTACTGTTCAAAGAAGCACTAAACTAATCTTCCTGTGCACAGAATGAATGCCTTTTATTGTCCATATACACGGATCAAAGCGGGCAAAGAAGCAGTTTAGCTCCTCTGACAGCGGTCCACTCAGGTTCTCTCCTCTAGTCAGACAATTGACATCTTAATAAAATTTGGGGAGTACAGACTTCAGGTTGGCCTTATTAAAGTCACCTGCTATTACGTGAGCACCTCCAGGGTGAACCCGCTGCTGTTCGTTCAGCAGGAGAGAGAGCGTCATGTTTAAATTGGCATCGGCTGGAATATACACAGCCTGGACGATCACTACTGTTAGCTCTCTCGGTAGAAAAAAAGGCATCTAACAGACATGTGCTCGAGGTCAGCTACATGTTAACATCGGTTATCCCCGGGCAAAGCCAGGTTTCAGTGAATGCCAAAACACAGCAGTCACGAACATAGTGATTCCCAGTGATTTGTAATTCCAAGGATCTGGCATTGAAGAGATACAGGCTTGGTAGAGGTGGCTTGTGTGGTTGTTTTCTTAGCATTATGCCAGACCTGCAGCCCCGGTTCTGCTTCCTGTCCCTCCTCCATCTGCGCCACCTGGGATGTTATGGTTTATGCGTGTGATGAAAAACACTTGAAACAGATGTCTGGTGCTGGTCACCAATGTCCATAAGGTACTGACGGGTGTGGCGGATGTTCACAGAACCATGCACAAACAAACAAGAAGTGAAGTTTTTGCAAATAAACTAGTTTCGAGAGGAGCGCTGGTCGATTAATGATGGCCGGCACTGCATCAATCTCCTCATTACACCTGCCAAATCAAATCCCCTGCTACCCATTATAAATAGCCCCGTTCTCTTTTCTTCCGCACCCTCCTCCACCATTTAGCTGCTCTCGCGCCTTCCTCCAAGGGGCATGCAAGGACCGAGCTGGACAAGCCTCTAGGGTTCTGTGTCCGCTGTCCTCCCAGCTCGCGAATCTTGTGAATCTGTTTTTAGTTTTCCAGTTCTGAGCATTTCTTCATTACAATAGTCTGTATTTTAGCTGTTTATTATCTATCAGCTTGTTCAGACAATGACACATATCTGTTTTTACTCAAGCTCAAACTAATTAGTTGATTTTGTTGTTGCTCTCTGCTGTGTGGATAGAAATGATCAGACTGGAGCCCTGCAGCAGGATCCCCACCAACCAGATGATCAACTACAGAGAGTGAAAGAAAAGCACAAAACCAGCATGAAGAGCAAAAATGAGAGATTATTTGAGGGAGGGAAACTCCATAATGAAAGCCTCTTGAACAGGATCTACACACAGCTCTACATCATAGAGGGAGAGAGTGAAGGAGTAAATGAAGAACATGAGGTTTTACAGATGGAGAAAACAGACAGAACAGAAAGCTGACAAGACACTCCAGTCTACTGCAATGACATCTTTAGAGCCTCACCTGAAACAGAAGATGAGGAGATAGACCAGATCAAGACTGTTCTTACTAAAGGCATCGCTGGAATCGGAAAAACCATCTCTGTGCAGAAGTTCATTCTGGACTGGGTCGAGGGAAAAGCCAATCAGGATGTAGATTTCATGTTTGTGCTTCCATTTCGAGAGCTGAACTTGATCCGAGATCATC